>PYDT01002550.1:0-13988 GCA_004837865.1 Musa balbisiana | reverse complement strand
GGATGGGTCGGCGCGTAAGCCTAGCGCGGGCACGGTCGTCCCATCCCTTATGTCGGCGATGCGTGCCTGGCCTTAACTGGCAGGGGAGTGCCGCAGCGGCCTTTTTACTTTGAAGAAAGTAGAGTGCTCAAAGCAAGCCCATGCTCTGGATACATTAGCATGGGATACACATCAAGGATTTCGGTCCTATGGTGTTGGCCTTCGGGATCGGAGAGTAATGATTAAGAGGGACCAGTCGGGGGCATTCGTATTTCATAGTCAAGAGGTGAAATTCTTGGATTATGAAAGAGAACCACTGCGAAAGCATTTGCAAGGATGTTTTCATTACATCAAGCAACGAAGTTGGGGGCTCGAAGACGATCAGATACGTTGTTCAACATAAACCCCCCGATGAAGACAGGGATCGGAGGTGTGGCTTTAGGACTCCGCCGGCCTTATGAGAAATCAAAGTCTTTGCGTTCCGGGGGGGTATGGTCGCAGGCTGAAACTTAAAGAATTGACGGAAGGGCACCAACAGGAGTTGAGCCTGCGCTAATTTTGAATCAACACGGGAACTTACCAGGTCCAGACTAGCAAGGATTGACAGACTGAGAGCTCTTTCTGATTCTATGGGTGGTGGTGAATGGCCGTTCTTAGTGGTGGAGCGATTTGTTGGTTATTCCGATACGAACGAGACCTCAGCCTGCTAAACTAGCTAGCGGGAGGCATCCCTACGCGGCAGCTTCTTAGAGGGAATATGGGGTTTAGGCACGGAAGTTTTTGAGGACAATAATAGGTCTATGATGCCCTTAGATGTTCTGGGCCCCACGCGCGTCACTGATGTATTAAACGAGTCTCTAGCCTTGGCCGACGGCCCGGGTAAATCTTTGAAAATTTCATCGTTGATGGGATAGATCATTGCTAATTGTTGGTCTTAAGAAATAGAGCCACTTGAGGTTCACGATGAAATGAGGCATGGAACGGAGCCACTACGAAGAAGTTCCGGGAGTACAAAGGAGCTTCGGACCATATGTTTCATGGGTTGAGAAAAAAGGGGGTGAACTCATGAGGTCGAATCTACCGTTGTTCCTCAGTAGCTCAGTGGTAGAGGGTCGGCTGTTAAATGACTGGTCGTAGGGGCGAACCTAATTGGGGAGGATTGATTAATCTTATAAAAGAATTGAAGAATGGAATTAAAAGGGCTCGCTTTGACCGTTAGGAGTAGGTAACCGTTCGCTGTCTTTGTTTCTATTTGCCTTCTATTCTCGTATCAAATTCTGTTATACGATATTGAGAATCGCAGTTACAAACCTCGGCCGTAGATCCGGATAATCCTTTGTATAAATAGCCAATTCAGAATTCTCAGCTGATTTTGTACTAGCAGTGCATCAAAGATGCAGTCATCGATTTCCCGAATAGGGCCACAAATTACCGCAGAGCAAACATATTTAATGACGAGGAACGCATTTTTGATATGTTACTAATACTGGTAGTGCTTGCGATTCTGCCCAAGTGGCTGAGGAAGAGTACGGGGAAGTAAAACAAAACCAAAAATATGCTGATTCCGGTCTTGGTTACTCTAGTAATGACGAATCCTTTAACGATAAATAAAAGAAAAAGTAAGCCATTCCATTTCGACAAAAGGGAAGGTTGTGGGCGAGGGAGGGATTCGAACCCCCGAACACCGTGGGTCGTAGCCCGTGCTCTATCTCTGAGCTCGGCCCCACCCGGTCTCCATGGATTGTTCCGGGAAATACCCTCAAAAAGAAACCTTGCCTATCTCAGCCATGTCATTAGGGTTAAGAAGATGTGGAAAGCGCGTTTTTCTATCTATAAGAAATGACAGTGCGTTCGAGGTGTGAAGTAGTGTAGAGAGAAGAGATGTCTAATGGGTTTTGAATAGCCCGACCTTTGCATTTTTTATTTTTATCTCTTTCATATTTCCAAATATTGGAAAAAGTAAAATAAGGGGTGTTAGCTTTTTATCATTGTGGAGTCGAGCTATTTTCCGCGGACCTCCCATACAGTATCGTAACCGCCAGTAGTGAGTTTTAAACCACAAGTTCGGGATGGATTGGTGTGTTCCTCTACGCCTAGGACACCAGACTGAACACCAAACATGAACGAAGAAAGGCATGAGAGAAAAGCATATTGGCGAGTGATCGTGAGAGCCACCAATTCTTGACTGGAAGGGACACCCCAAGACCTGCCTCCATTCCCTTGAAGATAGAGGAGGGAGGGACAGAGCCTGTTTGGTTTTTCATGTTGTCAAACAGTGAACAATGGAAAATAGGGGCGAGTGCATGATCGAATTGATCAGGTCGTGTAGACAAGGTTTTCAAATCTCCGGTTGGTAGGATGCCTAGGGCATACATCACTGCATTCACTGACACCATCGTAATGATAAACGGTCGGTCTCGCCGTGACCTTATCTGGATTTCATACTTCTGTCGCATCCATCCAGACAGGAAAGAGAAACCGTCGCTGTTCGCTGTTGCTACCGGGAGGCTCTGGGAAGTCGGAATAAGAGAGCAATCATATTGGGGTGGGCTTGCTACTTAGAGCTTTCAGTATCGCTCCGCACTTGGTAACCAGGTTACGTGGGCACGATAACGGGTACACCAGCCAGAGGTGCGTCCTCCAAGTCCTCTCGTACTAGGAAAGGTCCTCCAAGCCTCTAAGCCAGCACAGGATAGGGTTTATATTTTTAGAGAACTGTTCACGACGTTCTGAACCCAGCTACGTACCGCTCTTAATGGGCGAACAGCCCCACCTTGGAACATACTACAGCCCCAGGTGGCGAAGAGCGACACGCAGTGCCAAAACTTCCGTCGAATGTGAACAATCTTGGGGAAGATCAGCTGTATCCCTAGAGTAACTGGATCCGTGGAGCCGACGGACCTTCCGACGCGGCACGTCGGAGCATAAGGCCGACTTTCGTCCTGCTAGACGGGTGGGTCTTGCAGTCAAGCTCCCTTGCCTTTGCACGCGAGGGCCCAATCTCCGTCCGGCCCGAGGAAACCTTTGCACGCTCAGTTACCTTTTGGGAGGCCTAGCCACATAGAAAACTGTCTACATGAGACTGTCCCGGGCCCGTAGGTCCGACACGGTTAGAATTCTCGCTCGCCAGAGTGGTATCTCACTGATGGCTCGGGCCCCCCGGAAGGAGGCCTTATTCCGCTTCCACCATAAGCTGCGCAGGAAAGGCCAAAGCCAATCCCAGGAACAGTAAAGCTTCATAGGGTCTTTGTCCAGGTGGGTTAGGCACGAATCTTCACAGACATGTCTATTTCACGAGCCTCTCTCGAGACAGTGCCCAGATTCGTTACGCCTTTCGTGCGGGTGGAACTAACGACAAGGAATTCGCTACATTAGGACGTGTAGTTAAGGCCGCCGTTACCTGGGCTGCGGTCGCCGGCTCCCCTGTCTCAGGTCACAACTTCCTTGACCTTCGGCACTGGGCAGGCGTAGCCACCCATAAATGGTCTTACGACTTTGCGGAGACCTGTGTTTTTGGGAAACACGTCGCCCGGGCCTGGTACTCGACCCCCTTGTGAGGAGGCACCCCTTCTTCCCGAAGTTAGGGGCTTGTTGACGACGTTCCTTTAGAGAGGTGGTCTCGCGACCCAGGTATCTATACCTACACCTGTGTCCGGTTTAGGGTACAGGTACCCTTTTGATTGAAAGGTCGTGAGAGCCATATTACTGGGGTAAGGCAGGGTTACTTCCCGCCGTAGAGCCTTGTACTCGGAATTGGGCTCGAGGCATTTCCTCTACCCCTTCTTACCTTGAAAAAGAAGGTCACCTTGCGTCCTGAATACGATAACAATCTTCGGCTAACCTAGCTCCTACGTCCTCGGGACCAAAAGGGGTAGTACGGACAACTTCACATGTGTCCATAGACTACGCCTTTCGGCCGAGTCTAGGCCCTGACCTCACCCTCCGTGGACGAACCTTGCGAGGAAACCCTTAGGTTGCGGGGCAGTGGATCGTCTCACCAATGTTTGCCGTTACTAAAGACGACATTTCACTCCGATTCGTCCCACAACTGCTTGCGCGGGGCAGGTGCTTCGCTCTAAGGCGGAAACGCTCCCCTACGATGCATTTTTAACCCACAGCTTCGGCAGATCGCTTAGCCAAAGTTCATCTTTCGGAGCAAAAGAGAGCGCGTCGATCATGGAGTATTTACGCACTATTTAATATGAGGTGGGGTCCGGCTTCAGAGGCAAACATCTCGGCTGTCTCTTGCACCCCTAACTCATGTATCATTAGCACTGAGAGGTCATTTAGGGCAGTAGCTGGGGATCCGGGCTGTTTCCCTCGCGACGACCGATGAAGCTTATCCCATCGTCTCATGGCCGCACCTGATCCCTCTTATTTTTGGGTCATATTAGTTATCAGAGTTTGCCTCGATTGGTACCGCTCTCGCGCACGCACCAGAAACAGGCGTACCCCCATGATGTACATTGTAACTTGCTGCGCCTCAACGCATCGGGAGAGAACCAGATAGCTCTGGGGTGCGAGTGGCATTTCACCCTAACACACTCACCGCTGTTCGTCAACATCCCGTCGGTTGGAATCCACTTAGGTTTACCAAGCTTCATCCTGGGTCATGGATAGATACCGGCTTCGGGTCCATAGCAGTGACACATCGCCCTAGGAAGACTCGCTCTTCGATACGGCTCCGGTGGGTTCCTTAAAACCAAGCCACTGCCTAGAGTCGCCCGGCATCTTCAAACAGGCACGCGGTCAGAAACACATTCTATCTCCCACGCTTGGGAGCTCACGGTTTAATGTTCTATTTCACTCCCGATGGGGTATTCTTTTCACCTTTCCTCACCGGTACTACTTAGATTCGGTCACCCAGCGTATTTAGCTTTGCAAGGTGGTCCTTGCTGATTACACGGGATCACGGGCCCATGATCGGGTCAGAGGCGTCAGTGGGATGCTTTCGGCAACTGGCCTTTCGCCATCTAGGGTGGCAGATTCATTCCACCGCTCGTAGCAGCACGACGCCTGTATTTTGCTCTCGCACCCCCGTTTGCACGGTTTGGCGCTCCCTTTCGCTCGCAGCTATACGGGAATCGCTTTGCTTTCTTTCCTTCTGGCTCCTAAGTGTTCCGTTCGAGGTTGTCTCTGCCGCCATGGATTCAGCACGCAGTCGAAAGGTTGTGACCTATTCGGGACTCTCGGAATCATGCTTATTTTCAACTACCCGAAGCATTTCGTCGCTTGCTACGCCCTTCTCGGGTCTTGGGTGCCTAGGATCCACCGTAAGCCTTTCTCGTTTGACCTCGCATTAACGTTACGGCTATGCCCCAATCCTAAGGTGCTGCTAAATAGAAGGATCTCTCACCGTCCATGAAGAAAAAATAAATCGAATGCCCAATTGGGTGCTATCATAGTATCGCTAATTCACGGGCTGGAGATAAGCGGACTCGCAGCTCAACACACCACAGCGTTCACATCCGCCACAGGGTAACAGACCACCCGTCTCAGGCCACTGTCCCCGATCAGTTACCATCGAGGCCAACGATAGACAATCAACGCCCCCGGAAACCACAGCTTTACAACAGTTCCATCGTACTGTGCTCTCCAGAGGCAACTCTTCAAAATCTCAAGGTGATGAGTTGGCCAAACCAAAATGGAAACCCAAAAAACACCCCCCCAAAAAAAAAATCCCATCTAAGGAGTCTTGTGGTTCCGGAGGAATCCAGCGACAGGAGAACCGGAACGGAGCGCTTCCCCGCTTCGCCAGACGTTGGTCTAAGAACTGCTGGTTTTAAGAACGAGTGCTTGCTTCTCGACACGTACGGCCAAACGGAGCGGGGCAGCTAATGACGTTACACTATTGAAAACAGGGTCTATGGTCGGTCCGTGGAGAACTGGATGCACGAAGGCGTGCCTTGGGGTGAGCTCAGTAGTTCTACGGGGTGGAGACGATGGGGTCGGTCCATGGATGTTTCCTCTTTTGCCACATTTCGCCCTCCAAGGGTTTGAAGGCGAGATAGTGATAAGCTATTCGCAGGGCCAACTTGCTTCTCTTACCAGGGATCCCGATGAGGAACCTAGGAGAGCCGCGACTCAACTATCGTCCATGTACGAATCAACTCGATCTGACAAATGCCCATGCCTACCTCCTCTACGTTCTGACAGCCAATCCTTTTGTCTCAGTAGAGTCTTTCAGTGGATGTTTCGGTCCTCTGCCCCATTATTAGAAAAAGTGAGCCACCGCTTCAGGTACAAGAACTATCATTACCGCCTGTTCGGACAATTAGACATCCAAACCCGTAATCGCAACGACCCCAATGCAGGGGGAGCTCACAATGAGCTATATCCCCCCTGAGCCAAGTGGGGTATGCATGAAAGAGTCAGATGCTTCTTCATTCCTTTCCCTGGCGCCGCTGGGACATCCTGGACTTGACCAGAGACTAGCCCGTGAATTAAATCATCGCTACGATAAAACCAATTGAGATGCGAATCAATAGATTCTTTTTCGGAGACCGATTCATCCTTCCTCGAACGCGCATACAACTTCCGTTGGTCCTGCGCTCTCAAGGGTGGCTGATTCCCAGTCTAGCTTACCATGACAAGTCTTGTGAAAATAAACTCCGATGGAAGAAAAAAAGAAGGCGTTAAGAGACCCTCAAGGCCCAACCCCTAGACATCTAAGATCTTTTTAAACCGGCTCCCATTCGAGTCAAGCGATAGTAAATAGGGGCACCATCCAATGACACTGATCGGGGGCGTCGTAGTGGATCGGAGGGGGTCGAAGACCAAGAAGTGAGTTATTTATACCAAGCAGTTCTTCTATGGCTAGATCAATCTCCTGTCTGCGGAAAGGAAAAAAGAATTTCACGGTTCTTCCTTTCGGGAAGGGAGGTTAGGAAATCCTAATTGATTGCTTGCTTTTCCAGACTCGGAAAAAGCATGAAAAAAGTGCTCGATGGTACGATCCCTCGTCACCCCGAATGAAAGGGGCGATCGAGTTTTGGTTGTGAAGATTGCGTTGTTAGGGCTCCATTGCCCGTTGTTAGGTGATCCATTTTCCCATGAGGCCGACCTAACCTGATGATCGAGAGATAGCTGTCCATACACTGATAAAGGGATTGTATGGATTCTCGAGAAGGAGGAGCCGTGGTGGCCCCGACCGCCGGATCCACGCTGTGAATAGAAAGTTAATCCTAAATTGATCTCACTGAATCGCCCATCTACCTCATGAGGAAGCAGTTTGGTTTCAAACTCCGATTCGAACAGGAGGCGTACGCATGTAAGTGCTTGGGATGATTACACACTCCGGGTCAGGCGCTGATGCGCAAATTGAATATCCATGTGGTGAGAGCCCTAACAGCAGGCCACACGACGCAATTATCAGGGGCGCGCTTCTAAATGAGCTATAGCCGTCGTGTGGGGCCTCCCAGTGCGGAGGCCCTGCATACTGCCAAAAGCGAGAACAACCATCACTCTCTTTACTGTTTAAGTCCCATGTCACACGGGGGGACATTGGGGACGTAAAAAAGGGGACTCTAACTAATTGTTCGCCTAGGATATAAGCTATGAGCTTGGTCTTACTTCACCGTCGAGAAACGAAAGAAGACTTCCATATCCCAGATTGCTCGGGACGTCGCTCGCCTTCTTTTTGGGTGAGAAGCAGTGTCAAACCCAAATACCCAAAAGCAGAAGCATAGCTCTCCCTGAAAAGGGAGGTGATCCAGCCGCACCTTCAGTACGGGCTACCTGTTACGACTACTCCCGTCATAAGACCCGCCTTTGGATCCCTCCTCGGTTACGGTAACGACTTCGCGGCATGGCAAGAGACCCATAGTGTGGACGGGAGGTGTGTACAAGGCCCGGGAACGAATCACCGCCGTATGGCTGACCGGCGATATAGCGATTCCGGCTTAGGCAGGCGAGTTTCGCAGCTGCATCCGAACTGAGGACGGGTTTTGGGGTTTTAGCTCCCTAGGGGTCGCGGACCCTTTGTCCCGGCCATTGTAGCACGTGGTCGCCAGGGCATAAAGGGGATGATGACTTGGACGTCACCCCACCTACTCCGTTATCACCGGCGGCTGTTCGGGTTTAAACATCAATGGTGGCCAACTAAACTCACGAGGGTTGCGCTCGTTGAGGGACTTAACCAACACCTTACGGCACGAGCTGACGACGCCATGACACCACTGTGTCCGCCGTGTCCCGCAACGGCACCCCTACTTTCAAGAGATTACCGGCATGTCAAGCCTGGAAGGTTATTCGCTATGCATCAATTAAACCAAGGCTCACAGCTTGTGCGGGCCCCGTCATTCTTTGAAGTTTCATCTTGCGAAACGTATCCCAGGACGGGATATAACGAGGTAGCTAAGCACGCACGGGTCGAGGACAGCACAGCGCCTAGATCAATCGTTTAGGCTAGGACTACTGGGGTATCTAATCCCATTTGCTCCCTAGCGTTCGTCTCTCAGGTCAGTGTCGCCCAGCAGAGTGCTTCGCCGTTGGTGTTCTTTCCGCTCTCTACGCAATTCACGCTCAACGGAAATTTCCTCTGCCCTACCGTACTCCAGCTTGGTATTTTCCAAGCCGTCCAGGGTGAGCCCTGGGATTTGACGGCGGACGTGAAAAGCAACCTACAGACGATTACGCCAATCGTCCGGATAACGCTGATCCTCTGGCTACCGCGGTGCTGGCACAGAGGTACGCCGATGCTTATTCTCAGATTACCGTCATTGTTTCTTCTCGAGAAACAGATAGTTCACGACCCGTGGGCCGTCTACCTCCAAGCGGGCATTGTCCAGTAGGCTTTGCCATTGCACGGAAAATTCCCAATGCTGCCTCCGTGGAGTTCTGGGCGTGTGGGGGGGTCTGGAGTGTCGACAGTCAGTCGTGGCGGATCACCTCTGGACAAGCTATTTCGATCATGCCTTGGTAAGCTATTTACCTCACCAATAGCTAATCAGAGAAAGCCCCTTCGGGCGGATCTCCGTTTGCTCCTCAGCTAAGGGGGGTATTAGCAAAAACCGTTGCCAGGTGTGGTTCCCCTCCCAAGGCGGTTCTACGCGTTACTCACCGTCCGCCACTGGAAACACACTTCCCGTCCGACTTGCTGTGTTTAAGCATGCCGACCAGCGTTCATCTGGACCAGGATCGAACTCTCATGAGATCTAGTTGCATTTACTTATCGTCCTTGTTCGTAGACAAAGTGATTCGGAAATCTCTTGTCTTCTAAGGATAATCTGGATTCCCATGCGCTTCATATAGCCTGGAGTGCTCCCAGCAAGATAGTCATCCTACCCTCTCCCGTCATCCACAAGCCTATTATCCATTCCCGTGCCGATCCGGCGGGGGGGAGCAAGTCCAAATAGAAAAACTTTTACATGGGTGTGTAGGATAATCAGGTCGACATGATATGACTTCACCACGTCAAGGTGGGGGGCGGACATACCGCGAGTATATCCTTCCCGTCCCATCGGGAAATTAGAACTAACTAATCCTACGGCAACGGGTACGAGAAACTCACGCGCCACTATTCCTGAAACAACTTGGAGCGGGCTTACTTTTCGCACTAGTAGGGATAGTAAAATAATGGGTAGGGATAGGAAAATAAGGGAAAAATTGGATTCAATGTCACGCTCCTATCGAAATAGGATGGACTCCGGATTCGAGCCATAGCACATGGTTTCAAAAATCCGACGATTTTTTCCGCATCTAAATCGAGCAGGCCGGTTTTAATGAAGAAGAGTTTGTTCGCACTGTTCTCATTCGATACTGCGTCGGAGAAGAACCGACGGTATGGTTAATAAAAGAGGGGAGCAGAACCAAGCAAGATGGGAATAGATCACCCCCTTCTTCTTGCGCCAAGTGTACCTTTCGAAGGGCCACTGGAGTACATTTCTTTTCAATTTCCATTCAAGAGTTTATGGTTTCAACACCATTTTTGAGAAACTCGAAAAATAAAATGGAAAATTCCTTTCTTAGGACATAATTACAAGAAAAAGGATATGGTAAACCCCCCAAACATACTACTTCATTTTTCATTTAACTTAATTTCATAGTATAGGAAATATTAATTTCTAGTTATAGAAATATCATTTCATAGTAATGAAATAAATGTCCGACCAGAGAAAGAATTGTAAGTTACGATTCCTCTGCTAAGCAGGCAAAGATTTACTCGTGAAAGCTGATTCATCGGACGACATGGAGGGTCCAAAACTCCATTGGCATTGCCAGAATCCATGTGTATATTTGAAGAGCGTTGAACCGCCTTGCTTCTCTCACAGGTACAACCCTCTTCACGCCGGAGACCACTTTCTCCTCGGTCACAGAGGACAAAATGTAGGATAGGTGCCAACAGGTCCATCACGGAAGATAGAAGGACCATCACGAACGGGATCACTAACTAAGACTCTTAATCCGAACCGGTCACTAACTACTACTAATATAATATAAATAGAAATAAAAAAATGTCTTTGCTGTATTATGTCCTCGGTCATGCTACCCGCGGGCTTACGCAATCGATGGATATATGGATATCCCTCACACAACTAGGTCACCGACGGATCTCGGACCGACTCACTAAAGCTACGAAAAGCCAGGATCGTCCAAGAAAATTGAATTCTTTGGAAGAGGGGGCATAACCGCATGCGATAAGCTGCACACTAACCCGTCAATTGTGGATCCAATTCGGGATTTTCCTTGGGAGGTATCGACGGACTTGGAATGTCTAATATCGAGTCATTACAGAAGAAAAAGGTTCTCTATGATTTCAAACGGGGTCCGGGATAGAGGAAGAGAAAAAAACCGAAGATTCCACATAGTACTTCTTTGTATTTGGATGAAACATAAATATGATTTATTTCGTACCTTCGTACGATGCGAAAATGGGTCAGATTCTACAGATCAACAAATCCATGGGAACTCGGGAATGAGAAGGGAATAACACGAACAGAGAGGGAAAGAAAATCCGACAAGGAAATAAAGAAGAAAGCCAAAAAAAAAATAGAGTAAGCTTATTCAACATAAGTATGAAGCTAGAACTGAGCCAGATCCAAATGAACACATTCAATATCGCAAAGGATCTTTCTGATTCTCGGAAAAATACGGGCAAAGGGGATTGATCGAGAAGATTTCTTGTTATATTATAAGATCGTGATTTGATCCGCATAGTTTTGGTTAAAAAGAATAATGTCACTTTGATCATAAATGGAAAGTGGTTCAATTGAACATGAAAACGTCCCCCCCTGCTGAATTGGTCTTAGTTACTCTTCGGACGGAGTGGATAAGGGAGGAGATTCTCGAACGAGAAAAGGGATCATTACTTCGAAAGAATTGAACGAGGAGCCGTATGAGGGAAAATTCATGTACGGTTCGTAGAGTGACAGTAAGGGTGACTTACTGTCAACTTTTCCACTATCAACCCCAAAAAACCAAACGCTGCTTACGTAAAGTTGCCAGAGTACGATTAACTCTGGATTTGAACTCACTGATTATATACATGGTAGTGGCCATTAAGTACAAGAACAGTTGTAGTATAGTAAGACGGAGGAAGGGTAAGGATTCTACCCGGTGTGAGATATCAACCAATTGTTCGAGGAACCTAGATGCTGTCGGAGTAAAGGATCGCGACAAGGGCGTTCTAGGCGTGGAGATTCTTATCCACGACTTGTCTCATTTGATGAGGCCATGTGAATCGCTAGAAACATGATGAAGTGTATGGGAACCAATAAACGAGTTTCGTAAGGGGACTGAGCAGGCTACCATGAGACAAAAGATCTTATTCTAAAGAGATTCGATTCGGAAACTATTAGATGTCCAAGGTCCAATATTGAAATAATTTACAGAGGTTTTTCCCTACTTGTCAGTGTAAAAAACAATTCGAAATACCTCGCTTTTTAGAAAAGGTCCGAGTCAAATAGCAATGATGCGAAGCACTTCTTTTTACATTACAAATATTTCGGAAACCTAAGACTCGACCCGTATGGATATGTAAAAACTACAGGATTGCCCATCATAGCAGGAAAAAAGGAGGGAAACGGATATTCAATTTAAGTGAGGTAAACAGAATTCCATACTCGATCTCATAGATACATATAGAATTCTGTGGGAAGAAGTAATTCGATGAAAGTCGTATGTACGGCTTGGAGGGAGATCTTTCATATCGTTCGAGATCCACACTACAAGATGGGGTCAAAAAGCCAAAATAGTAATTCGTTTTAGCCCTTATAAAAATGAAAAAATGATCTTGAACCTCCTTTCACGCCATGTCACGTCGAGGTATGCAGAAGAAAAAAACTGCAAACTCCGATCCAATTTATCGGAATGATAGTTAAAATGTTGGTTAACCGTAGTTCTGAAACACGGAAAACAAATCATGGCTATCAAAGTATATATCGAGCCATGAAACAGCTTCAACAAAAGCCAGAAACAAATCCACTATCTGTTTTAAGTCAAGCAATACGTGGAGTAACTCCCGAGATAGCGGTAAAGCAAGACGTGTAGGCGGATCGCACCCATCAAGTTCCTATTGAAATAGGATCTACCACAAGGAAAAGCACTTGCCATCGGGTTATTCGGGGAATCACGAAAACGTCCGGGTCGAATATGGCTTTCAAAATGAAGTCCGAATAGTAGATGCTGCCAAAGGGAGTGGGCCGATTGCTACGCAAAAAAAAGGAAGAGACTCATAGAATGCAGAGGCAAATAGAGCTTGTGCCCCATTTTCGTTAATCCATGAAAGGATCTATATAGACACATGGATCCATACATATCGATCGGAAAAGAATCAATAGAAAAGAATGAGGACGATATCCTCTCCGAAAACAAACCAAAAGGAAAAGAAAAGATGAAACATAAATCATGATCACTAAGCCCTATAGGGGGCTTGCTTAAGAATAAGAAAGAGGACTCTTATGGAAATCCAGCAGGAATAAGGGGTGATCCATTCATGGGATTCCGTACATATGTCCCCTTCCAAAATAGAAAGTCGAAACAATTGGGACTTTTTTCGGAGATGGATGCAGAGTTACTAATTCATTTGATCTGGGATGTACAGAATGAAAATCATTCTCGATTATACGAGAATTTTATTGAAAGCGTTTCATTGGCTTTCTTCCTGGAAGTTTCCATTTTCCCAGACAGTATCGAATTTTGGACCCTAATTCTTCTTCTGATGATCGATTCAACCTTGATAAAAGGAGAGACCTTGGTTATATTTCATATCTTCAACAGTTTAGTAATAAGCATAACGGCCCGATTGTTCCGATGGAGAGAAGACCTATAATTAGCTTTTCGGGAAATTTCCAAACGAACAATTTCAACGAACTTCAATTTCTTACTTTACTATGGTTCAACTCTAGTATTACATCTGGATACGTAGTGAGGTACATTGAATGTACAGAAATGGCTATAACAGAGTTTCATGTTATTAGTATTAACAGCTACTCTGGAGGAAGTTTTTATGTGTGATACGATTTAATAACGATCTTTGTAGCTCCAGAATGTTTCAGTTTATGTTCCTACTATTATCTGGATATACCAAGAGAGGATGTACGGTCTAATGAGGCTACTATGAATATTTACTCATGGGTGGGCAAGCTTATTCTATTCTGGTTCATGGTTTCTTTGCTATATGGTTCATCTGGGGGGGAGATCGAGCTTCAAGGAATAGTGAAGGGTATTATCAATACACAAAGGTATAAATCCCAGGAATTCAAGGGCGCTTATATCCATCACTGGAGGTAATTGGGTTAAAGCTTCCCCAAGCCCCTTTTCATCAAGCACTCCTGACGTATACGAAAGGAGTGCGGTTCGGTTCGAACAAATCCTAACTCGATATATATCTCTGAATGTTTGGATTTTCAAAACTCCAATTAGCTCAGGCAGAAGAGAAAATGCTATCCCACTCGGACCAAGACATAACTTTTAACAAAATTTTATTGTGATTGATCTGGTTGTTCAATCACAATTAAAGTGAAGCCGAGCAAGGTCAGGAAAAACGAATTTCTTTTGATAATAACAGA
>PYDT01002516.1:0-13988 GCA_004837865.1 Musa balbisiana | reverse complement strand
AGTGATCCGCCGGTGCCGAGTGATGTGGAAGGGCCGCGCTAAACGGGAGAAAGTTACTCTAGGGATAACCGCTGATCTTCACCAAGAGTTCACATCGACGGGAGGTGGCACCTCGATGTCGGCCTCTTCGCCACCTGGGGCGGTAGTAGGTTCAAAGGGTTTGGGCTGTTCGCCCAGTTTTAAAGCCCGGTACGTGAGCTGGGTTCAGAACGTCGTGAGGACAGTTCGGCCATATCGGGGGGGGGCGTTGAGCATTGAGAGGACCTTTCCCTAGTACGAGAGGAGCTGGGAGTATGATTGTCGAAATCTAATATAATTAGATAGAGGAAGCTTTCTCTTCTCGTAGAAACCCACCGACGACCAACGAAGCAAGAGGGAAACAAATAAAGAAAAGAACAACCAATTTCAGATTTTTCTTTTTGTAATATCAAATTCTGGTAACGAGCTGGTTTATCAAAATAGAAGATTTAGGAAGAATTCCCGGTTGAAAACATTTCCTATTCATGCGTAGATTTAGGTTCGAAATACAATATAGTAATCATTCATCTGATCGAATGGTTATTATTCATATTGTATTGTCTTTTCATTACTGTATTTCAGTATATTTTGAACAGAGACTTCTTTTTTGAAAGCTTTGCAAACGATCAATGTAAACCTTGATTAGAATTCAATTACTCAATCGATACTCGATTAGTAGTACCCCTAGGAGTCCACTCCTTACCCATGACTACGAGTGAGAGGGAAAATGTCAAAGACTACCATTAAAGCAGCCCAAGCGAGACTACTCATCCATATAAATTATGTTCCTATCTCTATGAAGGAATTATTCCATATTGATCAATATCATAGTGGAAGCAATGGCACAGAGTCAAAATGAATTCGGAACTTAAAACTTAAGGAATTGATGAACCAAATCCAATGAATCTATCGTAACAAGATTATAAGATTTGTAGAATCGGACGCATAAGAATCAAATACAATCACACACTTTTCTCGGACAAATGAAATAGCAAAGGAATAATCTTCATCCCATGGAACATGTAGGGTACTAAGACTATTGTTTGTTACCTTGTCATAAGCAAAAGACTCAAAATATACCATCAAGTAGTAACTATCTATCAATACCTCTAGTTCCTATTTGTCTAAGCTTCTGTTTTTTTTGTGAAAGAATGGGGAGACACATCACCAGTATTACATACATTCTTTCTTTTTTCGTACCCCCCTATCCTACAAAAAAATGGGCAAAGAATTTTTTTGTTTCTTCGACTTTACTTTTGACTCTTTAACTCCAAAAGAGCCGCAACTATCTGATTGAAGGTTTGGAGTATCAGAGACTTCTGAGTCTGGGATACAAAGTATCTTCAGTCCTTTCCACAACTTCTAAATTGATTTCCCATCAGCCTATCCAATCGAATTCAGGACAGAGTCAGTAGACACAACGGTGTAGGTAAGATAATAGAATTCTTGATAGTCTTTTAGTAAATCTCTTCTTCAATACTCAGTAGCAAAAATGGAGTGTCTTTAGGAACCTTTGGTACCAAGATCCGACCTCTACTTTCGTAGTTTTGAATCCCAGAATTTACTTGACTATTTATTATTCTATTTATAAACTCCTTTATATTTCTAAGTTTATTTCTTCTACTTATAAAATAAATGTGCCGACAATCCTAATCATATTAAAATATAATCATATTAATAAGTAAGGCTTACTTAATCCTATTTGTACCGGTTGGCCCCACCCAAAGCCCGGATTTGAGGAAAAAATTGACTTCTTGTAAAAAAAAATGGCTTTCTTTAGAACTACAGAGTTCTAAAAGAAAGTATCGATAGGCTTTCTGTTGCCTTCCCCGTCTCCGGGGACAGAAGTCGTCGAGTGAAATCAGCAGAATAAGAAATCCCAGTTTGTTGTTGATCAGGCGACACCAGATTTGAACTGGGGATTAAAGAATTTGCAGTCCCCCGCTTACCACTTGCCATGTCGCCAAAACAACAATTCGTCCAAAATAAAGATAAAAAATAGATTTTGGTCAAAGACTTAAAAATTAAGGCCAATTGGAAACCATTAACTAGATTGTTTGTTTGTTTTGAATTAGTGAAAGGTTCTTCCATTTTGTATCCAAATTGTTGCGTTTCCTTAATGGCATAACAAAATAAATTGATTTCTGACTAATCAGTATGCAAGTATTTTAAATAATCAATCTTTTCAATTTCAATTATAACAATAAAATTATAAACCATATATGTGTATATGTAAACCTCAAAACAGAAATTGTTACACAGATCCGCTCTTATGAAAATCCCATAATCCCTATAGAGAATTCGTATGCCTTCTTTTTCATTTCATAGCAATAGAAAAAATAGAATTATGAGATAGGCGGACCGAATTCTGTTGCCACCAAGTGAAATTACGATTAAAAGATTGTGATATGGGACAGGTAGATAGCGTATGGCAGGCAATATAAATTTACTCATGACGCCCTTCCACATCTTTATATTCTACTAGCAAAAAAATAATTCGAAATTTTTTGGAAATGAAATGAACTCAAAGAAAATTGAAGTATGCATAAAAAGGGAAAATCTATATGGTTTCCTGTCTTTCTTTATTCAGTCATAGAGATTCAATTTCATACGGACAATTTATTTTTTTGGTACCAATCAAATCTGATCGTTATATATAATACTAGGTGCTCGTTCTATCATAATAATAGGTAGAAATTGAATCATAATAAAGGTAGAAATGGTAATGAATTTTTTATATTCTATATAGACTCCATAAGTGTACGTGACAGAAGTTTTCGGGGAAGGATTTATCAATCATTCCATGGTCTGTCGCAAATTCGAACTGCGTCGAAACGTGCTCTTCATTCCTCTGTCTCATTTCCGTTCATTACGTATTGAATAAATATATGGGTTGCTAAAATTTCATGGTCAGTAAACAGATATACATTCCATCAGTGCTAGATCGAGCCGTATGGTTCGATAAATAGTGACGCTAATAATGGGATTTTTCATAAACAGGAAACTTAAGATTAAGATTGCTCCGAAGATGAAATGAGGGAATGTACACAATACCTGGATCTAGTCAGAATCCAATTGAGGGTTTGTAGGTTCCATAATGAAGGGCTGACGGACAGGGGGAAAATGTCATAAGTTTCCAAAATTGAAGATACAGATCAAGAATGAATTAAATTATTTGTGAAAGATACAATTGTAGAATAGAACCTGGATAACGAAAGAGATGCTGTGTATGACTGACCTCACAGCATGCTTTGAATGATATGTTACCCGCGGAATTAATTTGGAAAACGGTAGAGAATGCAAGAACAAACCGTTTTTATTGGAAACATTCCCATAATGAATTCCCTGGGAACCTTTATAGTAAAATGGAATATCCAGAATTGGATCAATCAAATATTGCAAAAGTCAAGAGGATTTACTACCGTTCAGAAATTGGACATAACGAATTTCGTCTATACCACGCACAATAATATCAGATTGGGAGGAAGATCGGAATTAGAAATGATTAGAAAGCAAGGATATGGGCCCCGTGTAAGTAGGAAACAAAAATATTTCTACTTCTAATCATAAGCTAGGGTGGAATCTAAAGAGAAAATTCTAGATAATGTTGGTACCCGGGAAATTTTCTTGTCTTCCCGAATGATAGGAGGAAAAAAAGATTGGGTCAAAAGGTAAAATGCTATTTTTGGAATTTATCAACAATTTGCTTGTGTAAGGCGGGGATCGGTAATGTCTGAGCGTTATGTAAAGATTACAAAAGAAATTTTTCAACAAAGTGTGAATTAGGAAGGATTGGTCGACGACTATGAACCGGAGACTGAATCTTGATCTAACAGAACAAGTACTTTTTATTACCACGAGATGTATTGGCTGCGCGGATCATTGACGGAATTAAATTTGGAATGGGTCACTTGACGATATATGAATCACTTGAAAAAGAAGATTACGTTCTGCTAGCGGATCTGTTTACAGGATCAATTCGGATGCTATGTTCGTTTAGAAAATGCGGTTCGAGGAACTATATGCGGAGAAATTTCGGCATAAATTGATAACGACGCCTCAAAATTTGGTAACTTCAAATGCATTAAACAACCATTTGAATAGTGTTGGGACTACATCCTTTATCTAGTTTTTTGATCGAACTCAATCCATTGACCCAAATCGTTCAGGGCGAAAATTGAGTTATTTGGGTCCTGGCAGGATTGACGGGGCGAACTGATAGTTTTCGGGGGATTAAGAGATATTCATCCTAGGCACGTATAGGAACTATTTGTTCCCCAATTGACACGTCCGAAGGAATCAATGTGGGACTTATGGATCCTTAGCCATTCATGTGAGGATTGGTGCATGGGGATCTATAGAGAGTCATTTTATGAATATCTGAAAGATTCAAAGAGGCACAGATAGTTATTTATCACCAAATGAGAGGAAATTATAATGGTAGCAGCAGGAATTCTTGGCCTTGAATCGGGGTAGTCAGGAAGAACGGTTGTTCCAGCCGATACGTCAAGATTCCTGACTCATGCATGGGAACGATTCATCTTAGAAAGTATTTTTCCCTTCCAATATTTTTTCTATGGAGCTTCCCTCATTTCCTTTTATCGAGCATAATGCTGCGAATCGGGCTTTAAGAGTTTTAAGAGCAGCTGCCAAGCAGTCCGCTTTCTCAGGTCCGAGAGGTGCTGGGTTGAACTGGACTGGAACGCCAAACGGCTCTAGATTCGGGGGTTGCCGCTATAGCCGCACACGAGGAAAGATCATGTATACGGACCCTCCAGATAAATTTATCAAGTAATGGGGACCAATAAGATAAGTATAATGTATTCATTAGTGATTATATCAAACGTTCCAACAAAAAATAGTGTATGCATCAAAACCTCAGGTTCCGCGGGGCTCACCTGCATTCAAACAAGGAAAATTCTAGCGGACGGTGCGGCTACAGTTGGGGGGGACTTGCTTTAGGAAAAAACAAAAAAAAAAACGTATTAGTAGGCTATAGCCAGGGAAGGTTAAAATTCTGAGACGCAGAGTACTATTAGCGAACGTTGGTATATGAAGATATTTATATTTTTTCACCATCCCGGAAATAGAAATTCAGACTCAGTGACAAGCAAGGACCCCTGAAAGAATCACTAAGGAAATACCACATATAGAGGCATTCTCAGCAATTAGACAGAAATGGATTGTGATGCTTGGGATATGGTCGGAAAACAGGTGATATTTTTTAGTAGGTAAAGTTAACACCTCAGACAGCAAACGAATCGTCTTCGTATGCTCCAGCGGATAGATTATTACGAGCCATACTTGGAATTCAGGTATCCACTGCAAAAGAAACTTCTTATAAAACTACCTATAGGCGGGAAGAGGTCGCGTTATTGATGTGAGATGGATCCGGAAAAATAGGGGGTTCCTGTATATCGGAAATGATGTCGTTGTATAGATTTCACAGAAACGTGAAATCAAAGTAGGTGATAAAGTAGTGGAAGACATGGGAATAAGGGATCATTTTCAAAAAATTTTGCCGAGAAAAGATTGCCATATTTGCAAGATGGAACACCTGTGAATGAGCTCTTAACAAATTGGAGTACCATCACGAAGAATGTGGGACAGATATTGAATGCTCGCTAGGGTTAGGGGGGCCTGATTAAAGAGACATTTAGAATAGCACCTTTTGATGAGAGATGAGCAAGCAGCATTCCCCCCCGCGCCCCTGTTGTTTTCCGAATTATATTGAAGCAGTAAGAAAACAAAAAATCCATGGGGATTAGAAACCGGAATATCCGGGAAACAAAGCAGATATTTGATGGAAGAACAGGAATCCTTTGAACAACCTGTTCTAATAGGAAAGTCCTCATATTTTAAAATTAATTCATAAGTTGATGATAAAATCCAGGGACGTTCTAGTGGACTACGCACTTGTTACACAAAAAAACCTTAGAGGAAGGGCGACGAAGCAAGGGGGACAACGGCTAGGGGATGGACGTTTGGGCTTAGAGGGATTTAGGTGTTGCGCATATTTACAAGAGAGCTTACTGATAAATCTGATCATATTAGAGCTCGTCAGAGAGTATTGTCTACGAGCATTGGAGGAAGAGTATCAACCCAGAAGATGCTCAGAATCTTTTCGATGCTCGTTCGAGGAGAACTACGATCTTTGCTCTAGAACTGAATCATTTCCTTGTATTGAGAAGAACTTCCAGATTAATAGGAGGAAGCTTGATCTGAAGAATCAGAATTCTATTCTATGATTGACCGGTATAAAACATAAACAATTCGAATTGGACTAGTTTCCCTCAACAAATAAAGCGTGGGGCCAACAAAATTTTACACTAATGGAGAGATAGTTGGAGAGGTGGTGACAAAGCGCTATACGTTTCATTATAAGACCAAAACCAGAAAAAGATGGAGTTTGTGAAAGAATATCTGGGACCATAAATAAGTGGAATTTGTGCTTTGTGGAAATATCGAGCTGATTGAGCTGAAAAAGAAGCCCGAAATTTGTGAACATGCGGGGTGGAATTTGTTGATTCTCGGATACGAAGATATCAAATGGGATACATAATACTCGCATGTACAGTGACTCATGTGTGGGTATTTTGAAACGTCTCTGTTGATATCGCGAATCTTTAGGATAAACCCCCTTAAGGAATGAGGCCTAGTTATACTGCGAGTGTGATTGATCAAACATTTTCGTGTTACAGATCGGCCCTGAGAAACTGTCATCCCATTCATCCGATTGGGGTGACCCGGCTCTGACATGTGTTTTGGAGAAGTAAAGTAACACGAAACTCAGAATTATAGTGGATTCATACTCCAAATCAAGGGGATTGATACATGAGTCGATTCCGTATAAATGGAATTGGCTAGTATACTCGTGAAAAAAAACACTTTTTGTGGAATCAGCTATTCCATTTCTGTTAGAGAGATCTGTTTAAAGCAAGCAAATATGGCTGGTTACAGAAGTCTATCTATCGCTATATGCTTTCAAGGGGCCTCATGGGATAACCCGCGAGGTGAGTCGGGCCCTAAAAGGAGCGACTGAGAACGATCTATAGACAAGTAAATCCCTAGGGTCCACAAGTATTCTTTTAAGGGGATTCAGCATTGACGGGAAGTAGACTACTCAAAAATCTACATTTTTATTTGTCATAAGTATTCGGAAAATTAAAGGAAAAAAGAAGAATGAAGCGTTTGGTCCTTAGTGGGAACGGAGAAGGAGTTTTAGTAGAGTGTTCTGGTGGTAGGGTTTTTCGAACAAAACTTTAAAATAAGAAGAATCCCCTTTCTTGAGGTAAACTACTTGAGCAGGATGAACGAAACCTTCCGTCGATTGTAAAAGGGGGGAATCCAATCTCAAGAACCTATCTCGATTTTTCTTTTGCTAGGCCCTAGCGAAAAACACCTACTGCTTACGATACGAGGTTTAGTCGAATATGAATTACATATCGGAAATACAGACTACCACTGTTTGTATACCCAAGGGCTTCGAGCAGTCGAAATCGAGAAAGATCTACAGGAGCAGGTGCTAGCAGAGAACAATTAGCCGATTCAGATGTGCGAATATTACAGGGTAAGTCATTAGTAGATGGAAGGAATTAGGGAGGAAGGGGTCCATGGAATTGAAGGGGAAGATACGAAAAATAGAAGAAGAAAGGATTTTTCTGGTTAGAAGCATGGAATTAGCTCTAAACATTTTATGTCGAACAAAAATGTAGAAACACAGAAGGATGGTTTTGTGCGCTATTACCAGTTCTTCCTCGAGTTGAGACCAATCATTCAGATAGATGGGGGTAAAACCTACTGAGTTCGGTAATTAATTGAACTCTATAGACGCGTTATCTATCGGAATATACTCTACGATCTAGTGAGCAACAAGTAGATCACGCAGGGGAAAGAAGGTGTCAGGAGAACTTGGTACAAGAGGCCGTGGTAACTTCTGTAATGGGATTCCGTGGAAACAATGAGGGGATGGTCTAATAAAGTTTACAAGTTCATTTTCAAGATGTATTGAAGAAAAGGGGAAGATTTCGTGAACTCTGCTTGGTAAACGTGTAGATAGTCGGGACGTTCCGTCATGTCGTGGGTCTTCGCTTTCCTTAAATCAGTGTGGATTACCTCGGAGAATAAGCAATAGACTTTTCCCAAAATTGTAATTCGTGGTTAATCAGACAACGTTGCTTCCTACACATAGGAATTGCGAAAAGTAACCGTCGGAAAAAAGAAACCCATTGTATGGGAAATACTTCAAGAAGTATGCGGGGGCATCCTGTATTATGAATAGAGCCACCACCCTGCACACGATAGGCATTCAGGGCGTTCCAACCCTTTTAGTGGAGGGACGCCGCTATTGTTACCCATTAGTGTGTAAGGGCTCAATGCAGACTTGATGGGGATCAAATGGGCTGTCATGTGACCTTTATCTTTGGAAGCTCAAGCGAGGCTCGTTTACTTATGTTTTTCATATGAATCTTGTCTCCGTATGGGGATTCCTATTTCCGTACCAACTCAGATATGTAGGCAGGACTCATTGATTAACGATCGGAATCGTTGAGGTATTTGTGCAACTAGGATAATCCTATCGATATAGGGCGAGGGAACTACCCAAAATAAAAAGGTTGACAATAAAAAAAATGGGACTTAGGTCTACGAAAAAGAAAGAAGAACCATTTTTATAGTTCCATCGATGACACTGGAGCTTATCAACAGAAACGAATTAGTTTAGATAGTCCTTTGTTGGCTCCGAGGAGACGAGATAAACGTGTCATTTGGCTCGAAGAGAGTTCCCATCGAGTATATGAATCTTGGTATTATCATGAGATTTATGGGCACTATGAATAGAAGGAAGTGTACACAAAGGAAATACGTGGTAGATACCTTCGAAATATCTTGGTCATATTTCTTTTCTCGGGCAATAAGAAGGAAGCCATACAGGGTTTTGTCGCGCCTACTCATCCGTATCTAAACTAAGAAATCAGATTAGGGCGATGTTGTGACCAGGGAATTCGGGTCTCCCAATTCACTTGGTATCATAATTTCTTAATTTCTGCGTGAATCAAGATTAGATTGAGGAAAGGAAGTGGTTGAATCACTAACTCAGGATCCATTGTTCGACTCGACTTAGCAGAAATAAATATAAGAGCGACGGACTTCATGAGCAGCACGGGCCGATCTGGTTCTTTCACAATTAGAGATGATAAATGGAAACTGTTGAAACGAATTATTAGCAGGTTAATAGATCATGCGGAATGGATAGACACACCATCTTGGAAACGTAAAGACTTGGGTTTCCAACAAGACTGCTACATCTATTTCATAGGACTGATTGATCTTTAAACAATCCTTCTAGGGATGGTTAGTCCAAGCGCTGAACACACAAAGTTTTATTTTGGATAAACACCATCATAGGGGAAGGTACCGCGGTAGAAAATTACGTCAATCCTTTGAGATATGGTAGCTACAAGTGAATTTTGAGACAAGAACATTGAATCCAATTTCGGATGGAATGAATCGTTAACCACGTATATCTAATGTCCTTTTCGGGAGGCTAGAGAAATGATTTTCAGATACCCCAATTTAGTAAGGTAGGAGAGGATTAATGTCGGATCCCCAAGGAAAAATGATTGATTTACCCCATTCAAAGCATGTAAGTGAAGGAACGTTCTTGAAGGAATATATAATTTCATGTCTATGGGCCGCAAAGGATGGTAGATTAATGCGTACGACAGCAGAGCTGGTACGCACACGTAGATTGTTGAAGTAGTTCAACCATATATTGTACGTAGAAACAGATGGGCACATCCGCGCGTATTTCCGTGAGTCATCGAAATGGGATGACGGAAAAAAATTTTTGTCCAAACACTAATTGGATTGTGGATTAGCAGACGCAATATATCGGTCTACGTGCCTTGCCACTCGAACTCCAAAGATATTGGGATTGGATTGTCAATCGATTCATTGACCTTTGTCGAGCAAACCAATATATATTCGGAACCCCCTTTACTTGCAGGAGTACATCTGGGATCTGCAAATTATGTTATGGCGGAGTCTACTCGATGGCGGACTGGGCGAATTGGAGAAGCTCGTAGGTAATGCGGGTCATCAATTGGGGAACCGGAATCAATACACATTAAGAAACTTTCATACCGGTGGAGGATTCACAGGCGGACTGCCGAGCATGTACGAGCGCTTTAATGGAAAAGAAAATCAATGAGGATTTTGGTTCCATCCAACACGTACCCGTCATGGGGACATCATGCTTTTCTATGTCTATAGACTTGTGATGAACTATTGATGAGTCGGGATATTCTACAGATTGTAAATTTTCCACCAAAAAGTTTATTTTAGTTCAAAAACATCAATCTGTCGAATCCAGAACAAGTGATTGCTGAGATTCGTGCTGGAAACGTCCACTTTCATTTAAGAGAAGGTACGAAAAATATTTATTCTGAAATCAGAGGGAGAAATGCACTGGCGACGATGTCCACCATGCACCTGATTACCTATGGTAATGTTAATCGATTATCAAAAAGAGTCATTTTGGATAATTAGCGGGGGTCCGTGCAGATCGGTATAGTGTCTTTTGCGCTCCACAGGATCAAGATCAACTTGAATGTTATTCTTTTTTGTCGAAGAAAAGGGATATATCTCGACTATCAAGACTATAGGGTCGAATAAGACTAAATTTTGGATACTTCTGGTAAAAAGATTAAGAAAAGTATTGATCTTCATAAGACTGAATCAAACGATGTCTTCATGGTCTTGGAATGTATATATCCTTCTATTTATCTAAGGAATTCTTATTTCTTGGCGAAAATTGAGAAGAAATAGATTTCATCATCCCATTCACTAACAATCAAGAACGAGAGAAAGAACTAAACCCTGTGTTGGTATTGCGATCGGAAATTACCAAAACGGTATTTACGTAGAAGACATAGTATGCTTGATTTATTTTGATGTACACGATACAGAAGAAGCAATCGGGAATTACTAATATGGAACAGTTAGAGGTCAATTCAATCATAAAAAAAGAGGATTTGATTGAGTATCGAGGACCAAAAGAAGTTAGTCCGCAATACCAACCGAATGTAGCCTGGGTTTTGTCATCTGAAGAAAGTGCATACTTACACGGATCTTCGTCGATAATGGTCCGGAACAATAGGGATCATGGAGTAGATACACAACTCGCTTTAAATACAAGGAAGTCGGGAGTAGGCGGATTAGTCCGAGTGGAGCGAAAAAAAAAAATATTGAAACTAAAAATATTTTCGGAGATATTTAGTTTGCTGGGAGGCAGATAAGTATCCAGGCACGCGGATTTGATACCACCGGATAACAGAAAAAAAAAAAAGTTTTAAGGAATCAAAAAAAATGGAAAAATTGGATCTATGTCCAACGGATCACACCTTACCAGAAAAAGTATTTTGGTTGGTTCGACCGTAGCTCACAGATGAAATAGTGATGGCAAAATTTAGCAACACTTTTTCTCAGAGCCTCATGCGGGAAAAGGATAATGTCCAACTTAGAAGTTGTCAATTATATCCTTCGGGACATGGCAAGTCAATTCGAGGAATTGCTCAACAATGTATTCAATTAGTTCCGACTTGCTTAGTATTGAATTGGGACAAGAGAAAAAAGGTTCTACGGAGGGTTCACGATTCCCTTTGTGAGGTAGAACAACTGATCTGATTCGAGTGTCATAAGAATGGTTAGTCAAGTCCACTATTTCGTATACCGGAAAAAGATATGATAGGGGCAAGTTCCGGATTGATTCGATAATGGATTAGATCGCAAACAAATAATCAATCTTTTTTACAAGGCAGGATGCAATCACTGAACCACATCAAGGTTACTATTGGTACTTGTTAAATCGAAATAAGGAATGCAATCTTTGATAATTTTGTCACACCAATTTGTTTTTCGAATTGGCCCATTCAATGGTTTCAACATATACACAAATGACAAAAGAACGGTCCATAATGCCCAACTTAAGGATGTGCTGGGGCCCTTAGGCCCTTATTGTACCTAAAATAGCAAATGTTATTCATCTTACCATTTAATAATTTAATCAGATTTGTTCAAGAAATATTGCTAGCTTGACAATTTTCAACAGACTTTCCAAGTAATTAAAAGTACTTAAATACTGTTAATAGATGAAACATAGGGGATTTATTAATCCGTGAGCCATGCAGTAACATAATTTTGAACCATTCATTGAATTTGGCACTTTCTTCCTTCACGATTATGGGAAAGAAATTACAAAATTAGTATTGGACAATTTGGGTGAAAGTATGTCTATTCAAATCGACCACACGTTAGAAAAATCTGGTAAGAGCAGAATTGTTTCATGTTGACTCCTTAGTTATAAGATCGGCTTAAGCCTATTGCCACTCAAGAGATACTGTTCATGGCCCATATGGAGAAATTTACGAAGGAGATACCATTAGTTACATTCTCTATATGAAAAAGCAGAATCTGGTGACATAAAGCAAGGCTTCAAACGTGGAACAAATCTTAGAAGTACGTTTATTGATTAAATATCGATGAACCTACGAACAGGAGAGTTGAAGGTTGGAACGAAGGTTGGAGTTACCAAAAACTTGGAAAGACCCTGGCGGATTTTGATTAAGCGGAGCCTACCATAGTTCAAAGTCGTATCTCTTTGGTTATTAATAAAATCCAAAAGGTTTATCGTCCAAGGGGGTAAAGATCCATAAGAGCACATATAGAGCTTAGTGTACGTAAAGTAACATCAAAAGTGTTGGTTTTTCAGAAGATGGATCTAATGTTTTTGCACTGGGGAATTAACGGATGTGCTAGAGCGGACGAGCGGGCGTGCTTTGGACGAAGCGATATCTATCGGGAATTCTATGGGAATAAGAGGGCCAGCTTGATACTCAAGAAAGGGGGTTTTTGTTTTCCATTGTTATCCGAAGCAAGTTTTCAAGAAACCGCTCGAGTTTAGCAAAAGCTGCTCTAGGGTCGTATTGATGGGTGATGAAAGGCCGATAAGAGAACGGTGCTTCTGGGTGGGATATAACGTTGGTAGCGGATTCAAAAAAATTAGTGCACCGTTCAAGGAAAAGACAAAGAGCATTTATTTGAGAAGGAAATCAACAGAAAGAATCTATTCGATTTGGAAATGAGAGATCATTTGTGTACACCATAGAGGAAATTATTTTGTTCTACGTCCCATTTCCATGAGAATCAGAACAAGCGTTTACGCGATTTCATGATTCCTAAGAGCGATTCTTTCCTGTAACTATTTTTCACTTTTAACTATCGTCTTTTAACTAAAGATTGGTCGAGTATGATTTGGTTAAAAAAAAAAATAAATAAGTATTAAAAAGACAAATGGGTTGTACCATGTATCACGGTTAATTCCCGTAGAAGGTCCATCGGAACAATTATTCTTTCAAAGGTACCTCGTCTCTGGTTAACAAGTTAAAAAAAAAAAGAAAAAAACAAACAAGGAAGGTGGGGAAGGGAAACATGCAAGAAGATATTGGAACATCACTTTGGAAGAGAGATGAGTGGCCGGAGTTCATTTTGGTCATGGTACTAAGAATGGACCTAGAAGGCCCTTCCATCTTGCAAAGCGTAAAGGTAGTCATATTACAATCTCATAGAACGCTCGTTTTTTATCAGAAGCCTGTGATTTAGTTTGGATGAGCAGTAGGGAAAAAACTTCTTATGTTGGTACCAAAAAATAAAGCAGCGGATTCAGTAGCATCAGCTGCCAATAGGGCCGGGTCTTATGTACTAAAAAATGGCTCGGGGTATGTTAACGAATTGTCTATACGGAAACGAGAAATTCAAAAAGTTCAGGGATTTAAGAGCAGAACAAAGATGGGGAAAATCAACCGTCTTCAAAAGAGACAGCCGCAATGTTGAATGAGAAAAAATTATCTGCTTGCAAACATATCCGGCGGTTATCACAATATATGACGGGATTGACTGATATTGTGATCAAT
>PYDT01002352.1:0-13988 GCA_004837865.1 Musa balbisiana | reverse complement strand
TTCCATTGAATGAAATATAGATCCGGATCCCAAAAACCAGATACAAGCTGTAGAATAGGCATGCGTGATCAAATGGATAAAGCGCTCGATAAGAACCTATACCTAGAGCTAACATAATATAACCCAATTGAGACATTTGACTAGGCTAAACTTCTTTTTATAATCTCTTGAGCAAGAAGCCAAAGTAGCTCATAGTAGTCCTGTTATAACACCTATTAAAGATATGAAATTCATACGTAAGGTATAGATAGAAAATAGGAAGGAAGTCGAGCTACAAGAAAAAGTACTGCTGCTTACCATAGTAGCAGCGTGTATTAAGAGCCGAGATGGGAGTGGGTCCTCCATGGCATAGGGTAACCATACGTGAAGGGGAATTGTTCGGATTAGCAACTGCACCAAGGAATAATAAAGAGGCACACAAAGTAGCAAATAAAGAACTGACCCCCATTATTATGGAATCAAGTTATTAGTTAGTTCGAAACAAATGGATAATTAGGAGGAGGTATCTGTCCGAATGGGATAAAGAGAATTCCTACTATCTAGTTCTTCTTGCAAGTGAAAGAATAATAGAAATAATTGGAAAATAAAACAGCAAGTTACAAAAATAGTAATAAACCCCAGTATAGACTGGTCGATCATTCAACATTTTGTTCATTCGGGTTTGATTGTGTCATAGCTCTATAATTAAAATTAGGTTTATCGTTGGTGAACTGCCATTGCGATATTGACCCCAAAAAGAAACGGTAGGTACAGCTAGTCCGTAGTGAACAGCCAACCATACACTGTAAATAAAAATTGGATAGGTGCGATCTCTGGTCTTGGGGGCCTCCTAACAGGATTTAATAAATCACAAGTTGTTCCAAAGAATCAAAACGGCCGGTAGAATGGATACTGGTCGGCTCTCTGTGAATACTCGTTTGGCGAGGACTCAAAACACGTAGTAAGCTAAACCCGTAAGACGATAAACCAACCGCAATGAATAGTGAAGGTATAGTAGTAATGCTATGAATGACCAGTATCGATACTGGTAATATATCAGCACAAAAGAACGCCCCCCCACTTCTCCCGTGCTTCCAGACATTATGAGCTCCACAAATTTTTGTAAATTCAAAAAAGGGAATCGAGCCTTGAAAGATGGGATCAGATATAATGGAAAACTAATGAGATTGCATCTTTGTGGATCGGCAATTGGTACCAAAGGTTATTCAAGTACCGAATCGTATAGCTATCCTTCCTCTGGCACAGCAACGCAGTCTCGATCCCCGGTGACCGAAATGCATACCATAAGTCTTTCTTCCTTTTTTTGTTCTTGTTAGGCATAACTCTATGTTATTCAATTAGATCAATAGAAAATTACTCAAATCTTATAAGTTCCATTATGATTCGTAATAGAAATAAAGATCTTGGAAGCGTGAATCGATGGTTCGAGACTTTTGAAGCATATAGAATATCACTTAGGAGAACATATTAAATATCACACAATTCAATGATCTGTAGGCGAAAATCTATAATTAAAACCCATTTTGGGGTTAAAAGTTTTTTGTTCAAATCTTTTTATGTCAAGTAATGGTTGGTGTATAATACAATAAATATACTGTAATACAAAATACATAGTATATATATATTATGTGAAAGCAAACAGATATACTATATTAGTGAAAGAAACGAACCAGTGCGAACAATCCATATTCGTGATGCCACCGTTATGTATTAGATCCAAAACAAAGGTCTTTCTTGACCAAACTGAGTATGGAAACTCCATGATAGAAAGGAACAGAATATCGAATCTAAAAGGATAATGGAAGTTGTTCGTCTTTGAATCGAGTTGGACCTGAAAAAAAAAGATAAAAATATAAAAATTAAAAATAAAGTAAAGGTTTTATTTTTTTCGATAGTCGTGGGACACCTTTTTCTTTGCATGCGAAATATTAGTATGCGGCAATTAAGCCAAACTATTACGTACTGAGTCCCAATGAGTTAAAATTAAATAAAGGTAAATAGTATCGGCCGTTCGTTCCAAAAAAGATTAGTCTAGAAATGAAAGGAAATGATTAAAAGGAATTTTTCAAATGCCAATTCTTTGATTCCAAAATTACTACATTACTTATATTTGATTAATATTAATTTAGTTTAATAATTAATGTAATATTACGTATAAGTAATAAGATAATTTAAGTTTGAATATGAAGTACACGCACAAGTTCTTATTACTATTACTTTACGTATACTTTATATTTACTTTACTTTACTATTACTTTATTCAACTCACAAATTCACAATGAATCTTCTGTGATTCCGAATCATAGGATCGGTCAATGCACAGCAGATGATCGAATTTTCTACCTAGTACTCTTAGTTAGTCTTATCTATAATGATGCGGATCCAGATTTCAATTGAACTAAATAATTCTGTCACGATTTTTTCTGCCGTCGTATTTGGAAAAAATTGAAACTTAGGTAAGTGTTTATCAACATATGTAGCAAAAGAACATATCTATTTAGCTCTTTCATGACCTTACTATAACTAGTTATTCGGTTTTCTACGGGCTGTTAACTATAAGTCAGCCTCTATTCATTGGTTTGAACAAGATACGAATTATTTGAAATTGATTGAATGAAAATTGATGAAAAAAAACGAATATTTCTCTGGAGATTCCGGGATAGTCTATGGTTCTTTCTAACAATCAATTGCCAAATTCTGCGTCATTGAGATTCACGGATAATTTAGATTAATATTTAGGGCTAGATTTACCCTTTTTTTATCCCCGTCACAAACCGAAATGATGAAAGTTTTTCTATTGGGGAATCGTTCTGTAGGTATAATTTCCTATACTTTAGCAGGTTATTCGTAACCGCATATTACAATATAGAGTGGTGATCAGTTGGACCTTTGATTGAGAATATTCTTTCTTTTTTGATTGACCTCCTGCAGGAAGAGGTCAAAACCCTTCACGTTTACAGTACAATTCAACTTTTTGTTTGGTAAATTCTTTTATTGTGAGTCGACAGCAATAAACCGAATCCGCTCTGTAGGATTGAACCTACGACATCGGGTTTGGAGACACGGTTCTCCCGAAATGAAATAAGAGCAGCTTTCTTATACTTATGAGGAGATACCGAACTGTACTGTAAGAAAAGTAATTTTTCTACACCAATGACGTCTGCACTATAGGGATGCAAGACCGAAGATTATGTCAATTTTAATCGATCTCAATGAATCCCTGTACTGCCATGGGAAGTAATAGGTAGGGATGCCAGATTTGAACCCGTGACATTTGTACCAAAACAAACGCGCTACCAGCTGCGTACATCCCTTTTCAAATTGTGTACAGGTCATGTAAAAATCCAGTCTTGTTTTCCATATCGTCATTTTCCTCCTCAAGTCTATATACATTTCTTGGCATTTCTTCTTTTTGTTTTTGGTTTCAGATAATAAAGAATTATATACATTGAACCCTAAGTATAAAAAAAAGTAATTATCAGTAATGCTCCGGAACAGGGATTAGATTTTTTTTTCTTTTACAAAAAAAGAAAAAAATCGATGGTCATTGTACATATCTATTTAGTTAGGAATACTGTGTAGTTAGGAATTCGGGGTAAAAAAAATACAAATGAATCTTGTAACTACAGCTCTGACCATAATGGATACAAATCTATAATAGAAGGCGGGATTTTCAATGCGAGATATAAAACAATATCTCCGTGGCACCTGTGCTAAGGACTCTATGGTTGGGTATTTAGCGGCCTATTGATAGAAATTAATCGGTATTTCGGATGCATGTCATTCCCCTTTTTTTAATTTAGTTATTGATTGATATGCGAAGAAATGAAGAAAATTAGAGATACAATTGCCACGTGACTAAAATTTTAATTTCGCCCTCTTCAGTTCTTAGGATAGGAAGGAAAGAAAAAAGGGATTGAAACTCAGCAAAAATGTGGTAGATACGAAGATCGAAGTTGGAGAACAGAAATGAAAAATGTGGATCCAGTACGGCGAGTTCCAGAAATCATAGATAGAAAGAAGATATTAAACTTAAATAATAAATAAAATCAATCTTAATAAAATATGGAGAATTTAGGAGAGGAAACAATTGGAGTAGGAAAGAAATTGGATTATTTATTAGTACTCCAGTAAATATTACTTTATTATTCTATACTTTATTATTCTATTAAAATTGTTACTCCTTAATTAATATTAATTATCATTTAATTATCAGTATATAATGAAATGATAATTGCAACGAACTATTTAGAAATTTCATTTCTAGTTAGTAATTCTATCGATTTTTTTTGTTCTTGTATTCTTTCTTCAGCTCGGATCGAAAAAAGGAGTGAAGCGATCCAAACTTCAAAGGAGGTTCATGGCCAAGGGTAAAGATGTCAGGCAGTCATAGTTATTTTGGAATGGGTGCACCAGGTCTGTGCCGAAAGTGATGTAAAAAACAACAAGTAGGAGTCAGATCGATTATCAAAAGATAGACCAATACGCCTGGTCGATTAGAATTGAGAAAATTTTGTCGCTATTGTAACAAGCATACGATTCATGGAGGAAATAAAGAAATAGATCGAACAGAACGCGTTGTGCGCTCTCGCCAAGGAAGAGAAAGAGAACTTACCATATTTAACATATATAATATATATACATAATGTATACAAATCAAAGCCTATTTTGGTCGGATCTGAACTGAAGTGAATAAAGAAATATAATTTTAGAAATAAGGAATAAACCATGGATAAATCCAAGCAATCTTTTCGTAAATCCAAGCGATCTTTTCGTAGGCGTTTGCCCCCAATTGGATCGGGGGATCGACATCGTTATAGAGAAACATTGAGTTTAATTAGTCGATTTATTAGTGAAACAAGGAAAAATATTATCTAGGCGGGTGAATAGATTGACTTTGAAACAACAACGATTAATTACTATTGCTATAAAGCAAGCCCGCTATTTTATCTTTGTTACCTTTCTTAATAATGAGAAACAATTGAGAGAGCCGAGTCGATCCCCAAACTACTGGTCCTAGAACCAAAAATAAATAGACATACTCTTCAATTGACTCAAAACTCCAATGTAACTCAAGCTCAGATTGATGTTTTGTTCCCCCCCCCCCCGGAAAAGGACATAGAATCTAGAGTGGGTTCCTGTGTTATAAGAAACAAAAAATGGAGAATTTTTTTTATTGAAACATATTCGTTCATTCCTATTACTATCTTAATTTTTTTATTCTATTTTCCGGAGTTCCTTCTACGGGGATCTGTTTTCCAATCCGTCCTGTATGTATATTACTTTAGAATCTACTTTAAGTACTTTAGAATCTACTTTATTTGATGATCTTGTTGAAATCAGTTAAAGAAACTTATTGATATAGCTATTTGTGCAGGTATTTACGATTAGAAGCAATTGCTCTTGTACGATTGTGTATTAATCTACCTATAACTATACAAACCCTTATTCTCACGAGTTACTGCATTGATCAGATGTGAGCCACAAAACGACGAAAATCCCTCTTTTGACTGCCCTATCTCGATTGAGAGGAAGCCAAAGCTCCATTTTCGTCTGAGTAATCGTTCGAGCGATAAGTCTGATGAGCTCTCTAGAGGTGGAGAAAATAAAAAGATTTGTTCACGTCTCCGAGCGGTATATCCCGTCGTAACTTGGTCATTGAATTCAAATTAAACCTTACTGATAAACTATTGATTTCGATTCTTTCAGTCATCCTTTTCCCCTCTCACGGTCGCCACTAAGAACAAAAGGAGTATTTCGATATATAATATAAATTCCAATGGGCTTTTGATACTATAACCTCATGCCACAATTTTTGATTCCGTCAGGCATTTTCACTGCAAATAAGACATTCTAATGATACTAAAAAAAACATAGTGGTTCCATCGTTTCTAGTTACTTCTTAAACGGTGAGGTCCTCTTCTATAAAGGAGCCTATTCTGGCATTTAACCAAATGGTATTGTGAACTTGTATAGTCACACGCTTTGGCGATACATCAATTATCGAGTATAGCTCTTTCACAATAAGAGTCTCATACAGGACGGAATTTAAATTAGGGAAATTGGGTGTAGCTGACCTCTTAGTCCGCTTTTAAAATAGGCGCATAAGCTTTTTGCTTCTTATAATACTATTTCTCCGCTTAAGGGATAACTATTTGCTTACCAATGGGAATTGCTTTTCATCCAATCTAGGTGATGGGATTTGCCCAATGGGAAACAATAATTCATAAACAATATAGGTACATAGAGATCCGTTTAGACTCTTTTCATTACCTATCATTGGTACCGGTCAGTGACAATGGAACAATTGTCGCATTATTTTAATTGTTCGAACTCAGATTGTCTGAACGACGTCGCACATCACACTCAGTAAATGTTCTCGACGCTGAGGACATCCTCTAAGAGCGGGAGATTTTCGTAACATTTTCCGTATTGGCTGTCTGCGTTTCTAATAAGTTGGTTTAATCGTTGGCATGGGCGTATCGTAGCTATATATATATGTAGATATAGAATAGAAGGACGGGTTGGTTTAGATCGATCAACCTGATGATTGGATTGATGAGTTGAATTTTGTATGAATTTTTTCTAGGACTTTTTCTATCAACCCAAATCACGAAAATTTCGAATTATGGTTTGAAATGGATTTACACGACATCCCCGGTATTTTCATTTCGAACGCTACGAGACAACAATGCATGAGCTGGGCTTCTTTGCTGTCTGAAAAAATCCCTTTCCAGGTCTCGGATAAACCCATAAAGGCTTGCCCGTTATTTGTACAGAACCTGTGTGAGGGTTTCACGAAGTTTCAGTAGTCTTCCATTTCCAGGAAAAATTCACGGTCGTGATTCATAAAAAGAACTAGCAGGTGATGAATCATGACCTAATTATATGATATTGAATAACATCATGAAACGGTCTCACTCGCATGATTGGGCTAATGTAAGGATAAAAAAAATAACAAGAGAAATGAACCCCGTTTAACGGCATCTTGTGCGTTGAATACGGCTCCGCAATGGAATGTACTTTTTTGGCTCTCTTTTATTCTATCTAAGAAAAAGAAAGAGATCCATCCTGATGTCAGATCGTGAATTGTCATTTACCCCCCTTTCTTTGTAGAGTCAAAAAGACTATGATGGTCTGTTGCTTTTATATATTTATCTCGTCTGTGATAAGCAATCCCAAAGTGCCTTTCTATACGATCAAATAAGGAAAATGATCTTTTTTTTTTCATTTCTTACTCTTCCATTAAAATAAATATCAGAAAGAAACTTTGGTGTGGACGAAAAATGGTTTGTGACGCGGAAATGTAACCCCGACACATAAATCAACAAATCGGAAATACACCTTGTTTCTACTACTATCTCGATACAACAATCTAATGTATGAAAAAAAAACAATAATGGTTTGTTCCTATCGAACTCGAAGTGCATTGCGATTATTAGCTTATTAATTCATAGTCACTATGGCGAAGCATAGTATTTCTTTTTTTTTCAAATAAAAACCTCATGGCGCAAGCGTGAGGGGAATGCTAGGGAGTTTGGTTAATTTCTCATCGATCAGAATGAAAAGATCCCATAGAGCGGCTAACCCCATGCATATGTATGCACATCGGGTGGCACAATTCATAGTTCATACATAGCTAATTCTGATACACCCACTCGCCGGGAGAGTTTTTAAAAACAAAAAAAAGATCCCTAGTAGATATTCTAGACTGAGATCTACCATGAGACCAACATTTTGAGTTTGAGATCGCGCGATTAAATCTTGACCTAAAAAAAAAGTAATCTTTCTCGATGAACGTCGGTTGATTGATTGGCGATACAAATTGGGTCCTTTAGGATACTGTACGTGCACCTTTGGATGCATACGGTTCAAAAAAATTGCGAAAAAAAGACTCAATTTGTCCGATTCCGTTCTATTTTTTTTTTGTAATAGGTTGTTGTTTTTCATAAAGCTTCCATGTTTAAAAGACAGGGAGATGAGGTTGTGCTTCCTTACCTATAAAAAACAGGAATTACTGAACTTATGAAATTGAATGAAACAAATCTCTCTCATTGAGGTATTGTTTCATCGACATCAAATCACGATGTAATCTTTCTTGTTTCTGAATGGGCTCCTTTCAATCTTTGTAGGTTCTGTTCCTACCCGGGAAAAGATCGGTCGAATCCATTTGAAATATAGGGCAACGGTTCAGTACCAATTCTTTTTGTTACGACTTTTTTTGTTTAATTCGTTTCATGCCTTCCAATATCGATGTACTCAATTCTACTTATTCATTGGTATTGGGTTGGACGTTTGAAAATACTACTATATAAGGATAAGAATCGTTTATGATACAAGCCCCGGTAATCGCTACATTACATGGATTACCAATTGGTATTTTCGAACGGAGCAGGGATAATTTAACTTTATCTTTATTTGTATTTTTTCCAAGTCAACCATAATGCTCCTAATTGATCTCAAATAAATAAATTGATCTATGGCACTTCACGCTCCGAATGATGATGGTTCCATCAATACATATTTCTGAGGCGAAAAACAGAGGATATTTCGATCGAGGGAGAGAACGGGTAAATTCCATAGAACCAATATGTCGACAAGTCGCATATAAGTCAACAAACTGCATCTTCCTCTCCAGGACTCCGAAAAGGTACTTTTGGAACACCAATCGGGCATAAATTAAAGAAAAAATTGAGGAGTACTATAATGAACTTAATGTGGAAACCTAACAATGGCTTTTATCGTCTGTAGCCTTTTTCTGGTGATTTGTCTTTTATACATAGATGTTTTTAATAAATGGAAGGTCTATTGAGAGAGTAAGACCGAAGAGAAGAAAAATTGTAACTACCGGATCAATCGTTGGAGTAATAAACAAGTAATCTACGCATCGTTCCCAGAATAAAGTAGAACTATCCTTCCCTTGGCGTATGGTTACTATCAGGTATATAGATAGCATCTGCTCTCTTGTTCTTACGAACAGAATTGTTCATTATTCATGGAACGGAATAAAAATTAACCGTGCTCATACGGGGATCTACTGAAAAGGTTAAATACATAGTATAGTTTTTCCAATGCGATAAAATAAAAGTGACATAGTGTCTATTTTTCTTGGATAAAAAAAAAGGGGTATTAGGTATTTTCCATGGGGTTGACTTGGTATCGTGTCATAATGTCGATTGAATGATACCGGTCGAGTGCTTTCTGGCACAAGATAATGCATAACAGGCCCTAGTTGATGGTTGGGCCGGTTCGATGGCTTTAACGAATTAGCGTTTTGATCCTCTGACCCGCTCTTGTCCAATGTGGAGACACGGTATGTTCGTTATACCTTCTATGACTCGTTAGAATAACCCAATTCGTGGGGGGTTGGGTATTTCCAGGAGGAAAGGTACGAATCCGGTATGTGGAGTATGAAGTGTTGGCAGGGGCACATATTGTGTGTTCTGGCTTGTGCCTTCTTGGAAGCTATTGGCATTGGGTGTATTGGGACTAGAAATATTCTGTGATGAACGTACGGGCAAACCATCTTTGGATTGCCTAAGATCTTTGGATTCATTTATTGCTCTCAGGTGGCTTTGCTTTGGCTTTGGCGCTATTTCATGTAACAGGTTTGTATGGTCCTGGGAATATGGGTGTCCGAGTCAGTATGGACTCAATGGAAAAGGACAACCTGTTAAGTCCCGCGGTTGGGGCGAGGACGCGGAGGACGGCTTTGCTCCGTTTGTTCCCGGAGGAATAGCCTTCATCCATATTGAGCGGGGACATGGGCATATAGCAGGCGTATTCCATCTTGGGTCCGTCCGCCTCAACGTCTATACAAAGGTTTACGTATGGGCAATATTGAACTGTACTTTCCAGTAGTATCGCTGCTGTTTTTTTTTGCAGCTTTCGTTGTTGCTGGAACGATTGGTATGGTTCAGAACTACCCCAATCGAATCGAATTATTGGTCCCACTCGTTATCAGTGGGAATCAGGGATAATTCAGCAAGAAGATCGAAGGAGGTAGCGGGACTAGCCCAAAATCTGAGTTTATCGGAAGCTGGTCTAAAGTCCCAAAAATGAGCTTTATGATTCAGTGTATAATCCAGAAAAGGGGATTATTCAGAAGCAGGGTCATGGACAACGGGGATGGAATAGCGGTTGGGGGTTAGGACACCCCGTCTTTAGAGATAAGAAGGGGCGCGAGCTTTTTTACGTCGGATGCCTACCTTTTGTGTGAACATTTCCGGTAGTTTGGGAGAGGAGACGGAATTGTTAAGAGCCGATGTTCCTTTTAGAAGGGGAGACAGAATCAAGTAATAGTGTGAACAAGTAGGTGTAACTGTTGAGTTCTATGGTGGCGAACTCACTGGAGTCAGTATCGTGATCCTGTGACTGTTAAAAAATATGCTAGACGTGCCAATTAGGTGAAATTTTGAATTGACGGGCTACTTGACAATCTGATGGGTTTTCGCAGCAGTAAAGGGTGGTTCACTTTTGGCCATGCACGTTTGCGGTATTTCTTTTGCGGACACATTTGGCATGGCGCAGAAACCTGTTCAGCGATGTTTTTGTGCGCATTGATCCAGTTTGGGGCTCAACGTGGAATTTGGAGCATTCCAAAAAAACTGAGATTCCCAACTAAAGAGACAAGTCGTCTGATACAACATGCTCTGGTATCTTTCGCCTCTTTGTGATGTGACATAGGGTTAGGGTTACTGAAGAACTTGAAGAAATCTTGACTGACCCACATCTTTCTTTGACTCTTTCCTTTTATTTATATGGTAAAATGATGCCAAATGATAGGTGTGGAAGCGATAATTGAAAACCACGATCGAATCTATGGCAGCATTGGTTATACATTCCTTTATCTCGACTTAGGGATAATTTTTGTCGCTACTTTTTCGAGAACCGCCTAAGGGTCCAACTAAAAATGAAATAATTTGCATTATATTCAATTGAGAGCATGAGTATCCCATATGGGAGGTCATTACTTCAACTAGCCCGTGTTCTTCGAAGGATCTTAGTTGTTGTGAGGCGTTGACACAAAAGCGGTCTATAAGGGTACCCAGTAAGCTTACAAGTAAACCAGATATGAAATGGCGACGGGGTTGCTGGTTCGACATTTTAGACACTTTCAAGATCACAATGGATCTACGATAAGAGTTTATTAACAAACTACAACGGATGGTATACAAAAAATTCACAGAGGCTCAACCAATGATTAAATAGGATTTATGGCACACAAACCGTGAGGATAGTTCTCGATCGGGGCCAAGAAAAACTACTGTAGGGACTTATTGAAAACCATTGGAATCGGGGAATATGTTAAAGTAGCTCCGGGCGGGGGACTACACCATAAGGGAGTCGCAATGGCCCTATTACCGGGATATTCATATCTATATTTTGGAAATTTATAATTCTTCCGTTTTACTGGCTGGAATACAATGAGTTAAGTTATAAGAACTTGAAGAACAACAAAAACTCCTAGTTTTCAATCAAAAAAATTACCTTTTACTTAAAAACTAGGATTTCTAACCAATTTGGTAGTCCGACCGTGGAAGTTATTGTTCGGTATACCGGAATATGATGTGTGTGAATTTTTATTGATCTATTGATTGTAATCAACAGAGAAGAGTATTTATCTCTACGAGATGATTCTATTTCGTCGGATAGTTAGTTCTAGTACTGGGCACGGTATATAAGAAATATAGAATAGATTAAGAAAAGATATTAAAAACTATGATGCATACCTATATACGACATCGCAAACGGACTCAGAAAGTTTCAAATAGATATTTCCTAAATCAAACGATTTTTCTTCCTTCAGACTTTTTTTTTCTTGACGAAGGACACAATCTCTTTTCTAGATTTGTTGAGTAATTACATTCATCGAATAAGTGATCACAAAGGGTTCTACTCAGAAACCTTTGAGTTTAGCTGAGGCTTTGCTTATTAAGTATGAAATTAAATCATCGTGGTTCTAGTATGAATCTGGGGTTTCAATTGATTCATGGGTCTCAACAAGCAAATCCTATCAATAGTTAAAAAAAGAATCAATCCGCATTACACAAAAAACAGAAATAAAATAAAAAAATAAAAAAAATAGGGAAGAGAAGAGGAAGATTCAAACGGCTGTAATGATCAACATAAAAAGAGAAGATGAGCAAAACTTGGATATTTTGAGGCATATATACAAAGAAGAAAATTCGTATTTGTGTTACTTCGTATCTTCGGAGTCGGGGCAAATCAAGCGGCGAAGCTAAGACAGTTTTGAACTTTCATATTAATATCCGTTGAAATCAGCATTTGTGTGTTTTGCTTGAGCCGTTACGGAGAGATGAAAATTTTCATATACGGTTCTCAGAGGGGAGTACCGTGGCTGGTTACCTATCTCAATAAAGTATAGGCTTTGGTTTGAGGAAGTCTTGAGATTCCGGCGATTGCAGATGATATAACTAGTAAAATATGTTCTCCTCTGTCAAACATATTTTATTGTTTAGGGGGGATCACACGTACTTGTTTTGTTTGTACAAGTAGCTACAGGTTTTGCTATGATGTTTAATCCCGTCCAACCGTTACAGAGGATTGTTCCTCTGTTCAATAACATAATGGACTGAGGGCCAACGTTTGGTTGTTTAACCGATCAGGTCATCGATGGTCAGCAAGTAGTATGATGGTTATAATGAGATCTTGGCACGTATTTCGTGTGTACCTTAAAAAACCCCCACCAGTGGATTTAAAAAACCCCGCGAATATTACTTGGTTTAAGGTGTAGTGTTTGCTGTATGGGACGGCATCTTTGGGTGTAACTGGTATTCCTTACTTGGGACCAAATTGGTTATTGGGCAGTAAAAATTGTGACAGGCGTACTGAGCTTTCCCGTAATCGGATCGCCTTGGTAGAGTTATTACGCGGAATGCTTAGTGTGGGCCAATCCACTTTGAATCGTTTTTATAGTTTAACACTTTTGTAGGCCTCTTCTACTGCCGTTATTTATGTAATGCATTTTCCAATGATACGTAGCATAGGTATTTCGGGTCCGTTATAGAAATATAGATATTTGTAATTGATCATATATCATACTGGGGAGGAACGATAGACAATAATATTTCATTGCTAGAAATATGGATTATTGAAAAAAATAAGACATGTTATTGGCATATTTTCTTCAACTTCGAAGTATTGGATTCCTTATTTGATACGGAATAGTAAGTTAATTTTCCGAAGAGAGGATGATATGGGATGTGTGTGACTTGAACTAAGATTAGCCATGCCAGATAATTATTTATCTGCCACATTGGAATTTCACAAACCAATGTGTCTCCACTCCAACCACCAAGTAAGCCCCCTAGGTAGCAGAGGATAGGCCGGTTCTTGGGAGGAACCTTTTCTCTGATCATTACCTGAATCATGTTATGCATGAACAGGCTCCCGTAAGATCCCGTAGAAAGCAAATAACGTGATGTGGAAGAGTCAATGTTCTGTCTATTCCACTTCCTTATTTGTAGATGTAGAATGCATTCATTTTCCGCTGCATCGATCCCGATCGATAATTCAACATCGGAGGAAATAAGAGGATCTAAGGAAGAACAGAGGGCTAGACTTTATTAGTAACACACGTAAAACTTTGTATGTAAGAAAATGAGAGGTGGGGGGATAAACACCATTATCAAAAGACATGAGGACAATCCAAAAAAGCACTTGATCATATCAAATTTATTAAGCCTACTGGATATTGAGCATTACCGTAAGACTGAAGTAGTTGCAATGAATAGTTGCAACTCCGGAAAAGGGAATCTGGTAAATCTTTTCTTACATAGAGTCATATATAGATATGTGGGTATGTATGAAAAATAGATTTTATCTGGATCTATTTTGCAATTCCTTTCTTCTTGCTCGAGCCGGATGATTGAAAAAAGATTCGAATGCCACGTGTTCCTCGGTTTGGATGGATCTTATAAGAATTCAAATTTTTCCAATAACAATAGAAACCTGACTTGAACGAT
>PYDT01001435.1:0-13988 GCA_004837865.1 Musa balbisiana | reverse complement strand
TTTTGGTTGTAGAAAGTCTCAAATTCAGGATCTTCGCTGCAAGATTTTTGGAAACGAAGTCATAGCACGTAGATTCAGAGCCAGACCGGACTACCACAATAGCCTCATCCATAAACCAGTAAGGGTACAAATAGCATAAAGAAATGTAAAACCAACGTTTATTGGAAAATAGCAACCCAAAGCTTTGGGACCAAAAACGGTTAGCAGTGACCTTGAATAAGTCTCTTCGGCTTGAAGTGGGTAAAAGCAGAATGTATTTGCACCGTAACCCTCTCTCGAAATAAAGTATTTCTACGAGCACCATGAATAGCCATTTAGCAGAGCAGCGCCTAATACCCGGCCAATCCATCATATGAAATGGGTTCACGTCCAATTATGAAACCCTTGGAGAAGAGGATGAATCGAAATATGGCTGCTACGCCAAAACATAGGTGACAAAGAACCCAGCCAGATTGACCACCCAGTGGAAAATACAAGAATACTGAAACAAAAACAGCAATTGGAGCCAGAGAATGCGATGCATTATAAGGTCGCCAATGAACAGACGAGCAAGGTTCGAATTGACGCGTAAATCGAACCTATTAGTGCGAAAGAACCATGGAGAGCAACAAAAGTCCCAGACCGCCTAATTGACACCAACGAGTAAAATCTCCTTGTGCTCAGGACCCATAGTCGCACAAAGAAGTGCTCAACATTCGAGGGAGTGGAAAACTGACAGGGTTAAGAAATTGCAAACCTTCCAATAGGAACTCGCCAATCCAGGGGTATAACATGAAGTTACAAAAGTTTACCTGCTAAACAATGCATCCTAAAGCGAAATAAGCACAAGGGAAAAAGGGAAGAGCAATAGGCCGGACAACACTACAAAAAACGAAAACGTCAATCCGTAACAAGCATCCATAAATAAAATAGTATTTTCTTCTTTGGTAAATTTACAAGGCATAGCATCGCGATCCTCCTATTTAACTACTTCACCCATTTCCGCACCACCTCATAAGACGCCCCAGGATAGCCTCAAAAGAAAACTGTTGAGTACGGCAGAACAGTGATTGAGTTTTTTTTCAAAAAGGGTTAGGTTCCTCATAGCAAATTATTGACTCTAGGATATGGTACTATGGAGAGGAAGACAAAATTGTTTGAAGCACGCACAGACACCGGAACGGGCCCCTGTTCAAAGAGAGGAGGACGGGTGTTAGTCACATGTAATTTGAGGTCAGAGGCGAATTGAAAAAGCTAAGCAAGTGGAATTAAGACCACCGGGGAAAAAAAAAAAGAGAGGAGTCTCCTACGTTACCAGTAAATATGTGGAAGTACGACGTAATGTCATAGCGTCATTCGGGGGAATGCTACTGAAACATAAGCCAGATGAAGGAAGGGGGGAGAGGACCTAGGATGTAGAAGATCAGAACATGAGTGATTAGCAGATTTGGATGCCTAATATCCATCAGTGGTACTTCATCATTACGATTTATTAAGATTCCATCTGTCTTAGATATCCTCAGATACATTAGAAAGCGTATGCTTGGACGAAGCTTGTACAGTTTGGGAAGGGGTTTATTGATTAAAAAAAGAAGAATCTACTCAAACGATATGCCCTTAGGCAACGGCCATACATAACATAGAAATCCACACTGGAAAGGGGTGGACAATAGCTAGGCAGCAGGTGGCTGTAGCGAAACTGATTGCAAAAGAGGGTACATCGGGCCCACAGAAGATTACATCTGGGGAGGTCCGTCTTGATATCCAAAAAACGGTTAGCAACAGTCGGACAAGTGGGTAAGTTGGGGTGAACCAAAAAAAGTTTGGGGGAGAGCCGGATCTAAGTGTTGGCTAGGGAGCGTCCTGTAGTAAGAGGAGTCGTTCTGACCCTGTAGACATACCCATGGGGGCGGTGAGGGGAGAGCCCCAATCGGTAGAAAACAAACCAACAAACCCCTTGGGGTTATCTGCGCTTGGAGACGAAGTGAGAAGTAGAAAAGGGAAAAAAATATAGTGATAGTTTATTCTTCGTCCGCAGTAAATGGAAGATTGAAAAAGATTTTTTGAAATTTGAAAAATGTGTGGGCGAACGACGGTAATTGAACCGCGATGGGGGATTCACAATCCACTGCCTGATCCACTGGCTACATCCGCCCCACTTTTCTAGCTAAAGGATTTTATCTGTTTTTCCATCATCATTATTGTATTTATCTTACTCCATAATTAACTTAGATCGAGGAAATTGGACATTAGGAATGCAATCTTTAAAATAACAAAAATGTAAAAAAAGGAGTAAGTAATACACTTGACATGACAGTTCGCCTTAAAAAAAAAAACCCTTTTGTAGCTAACCATTTATCGGAAAAAATGGAAAAAACCCTCACAGGAGGGAGGAGAAAGAAATAATAGTAAATTGGTCTCGGGCATCTACATTTACCCAAATGATTGGCCATTAAATCGCTATCATAATGGAAAAGGAACATTACCTATTATATAAACAGGATCGTTGGGAAGGTCACAAATTGGGAGAATTCCGCCTACTTTACTTTTGCGAGACAGCAGAAACGATAAAAAATTCGCGTAAGTTAATTTAAAGGTCATTGTTATATTAAATAAAACATTTTTAATATAATAAAAAAACAAATAAATAAAACATTTTTAATATTAAAATATAAAAAATTAAATATAAATTTAAATATAAAACAAAATTGAAATGAAAAATAATTTTTTTTGTGAAAAAAAAAATAAATATCAAACAAGGTTTATCATTAGTGGGGGATAGAAACACTTATATAAAGATACTCGAGTTCGGTTAAAGAAGTAAAATTTTTGCTAAAAATCTAGGTAGTATGTTGTTTTTCAAGCGCGAAGAGTAATGATCAAGATGCGCGGACGTTCTATGAAGAAACACGGATGCTATGGAACCTGCCTATCGGCATTTATCCCCATTTTAAATTTGTTTATTCTGCAGCGCAATGCTAGTCATAATATGGGGTTTGAACGAAGCTGATTCATTCATAGTGAAGCCACAGTTACAGGAGTTACTCCTGTGAAAAAAGTAAGACCTCGAGCTCGAGGACGTAGTTATCGATAAAAGACCTACTGGTAATATAACAATGTATTAAAGGAAAATATAAATTATTTTAGATGTAATCTCAGATTGGATTCTCATAGTAAAACCTAGTAAAAATAACATATAGGGATGGAAAGAAATATCATAGGAAAATATGGGACACAAATACTCCCCCGTGGTTTCAGATTGGTACCAACCAAACGTCCGGCTTCCTTGGTTAGCAAAAACCAAAAAGGATTCTGGTGGGTGTAAGGAAGATGAAAAATACGGAAGTGTCTCAAGAAAATATGATACAAACCAAATAGAGAATATCTCGGGTCGAAGGCTCGCCTCGGTTATAGAATTAAAAAACGAATTGGATTGATCAGGTCATAAGCTATATTGGGGATTTCAAAATTTATAATAGAGGCCCCAAAACACGAGGGATCGAGAAGTACAGAGGAGATGTACCAAAAAGAATTGACTGTCTGTTGAACCGACGACTACCATTGCTATCACAAGCGTTGAAAAACTTATGGCACATAATATTCTTGCGGAATCTATAGCTTTACAATTACAAAACATCGAGTGTCGTTTCGACAGGCCATGAAAAAGGCTATTGAATTCGCTGAAACAAACGGATACAAATTACGGACCATGCACAAGTATCCAAATTGCAGGCGTCGGATAATTGACCGGAAAAAAGATAATTTGCACTTTTGGTCGACATGGATCAGATTGATTTTTTCCGGGCAGGGTTCCCCTACAAACAAATTCGAGTTTTTTTTTCGCTAACATATTTTGTATTCATTGTTCCTATACAATTCGAAATATTCTATGGAGTATAGCATCAAAATTTGGAATTTGGGGAACGTGGAGGAATAATGACCTTATTTATCTGCCATTCTGGCAGGGATAGAACAAAAATAACCAAATGTGTCATTATTTGTCGTTAAATCAAACAAAAATGAGCAATTCTAATTCATAAGGTGCATAAAATTCGATGACATTTGGTTATATGGGCCTGCTCTTACTGTCGTGTGACTCAGTTAATTTTTTTAGAGTTAGAATTGGCATAAAAAAAATAGGCAACCCTACTTAAATATTATTAATAACATATAAATAACTACACAATACAAGAACTGTAATAAATCCATTAAATTAAAAACTAATAAACCACTGTATTGCTTGTCTTGTCGAGCAACATCACCCACGAAACAGTCTCACTATAGAGGATGAGTGGATCCCAATCTATAGTTGCAAGCAATTCTGCTAACTACTGTCATCTTTTCCATAAAAAAATACTGATATGGTTCGTGAAACAAAAATAACGGGATGTGGATAAGGTTTAAGAGTGATAGAAAGATTTTTCCCTGAGAAACACAAAATATCCATGATATCTGATCCAATATGTTTGTCTATGAATTATATAAGGCATGTGATAAAGCCTCAATACTGATGAATTAAATATAATAAAGAGCTCGGGTTAATAAAAACTAAGGGAGATGATCGAGAAGGAATTTGTTGGGAGATCCAATGGCAGAGTAGGTAGAACATAATGTAGAAGCTATGGAACGACGGAACCTGTGAACTGACTCGGATTAGAAAAACGGAATCCCGATATAAGTCATTGGTTGGGGATGCGGAACGAACCGAGAAAAAATTATTATTCTGAGAAGGTCATTGGGTTGATCTAGGAATATCACCAGTAAAGCGTCCACCCACCCCCATGACTTCGCCCGCGAAACCTGTATGTATTGAGATTCATTACAATATTTTGGCAATATGCTAAGGGTTAAAAAAAGGGGATCAAGGATCGTTTCTAACATCACACTTACTTTCTTACGCACCTTTTTTATTTATTTTATTTATTATCTAAAAAAGCATTATCTTAATTTAGATAATTCTATAATGTCTATCTATAAATATGCATAACTAAAAGATTCTAGCTATATATTGTATATACATCTTCCTGATCCCAAAACAAGTCAATAATCAATCAATGTCTTAGTGTATAGTTGTTAAATTATACAACATGCGTTCTGTAATATTATTGAATCCTTTCTTCGCGAGGAGAGGATGAGGAAGAAACTCTCAGGTCAGGTTCTGTAGTAGAGATGGAATTAAGAAACGACCATCAACGCTAACCCAAACAGAACCAGATTTCGTAACAACATAGAGGAAGAATGAAGGGGAATTCTTTTCGGGGCATCGGATATTGTTTCGGAGATACGCTCTTCAGGCACTTGAACCGCTTGGATCACAGCTAGACAAATAGAAGCGGGGCGAAGAGCAATGGACACGATAGGCGGTCGTGGTGGAAAAATATATGGTTACGTAGATTTCCCGCAAACCTGTTACAGAAGCCTGCGGCGGAACAGAGGGTTCGGGGAACGGGATCCCCCGAATATTGGGGATCGTGGTTAACAAGGCGAATGCCTTTATTGAAATGGGCGGAGTCTCCGACAGCGTCGCAACGCCGCTAGTTCAAGTCAGCGCGTCGCAAAATGCTATCCGAACTCATTTGTCAGGATCGGGTATGTAGAATAAACGTGTTATTGCGGCTGAACAAACACACGGCTATAGTTTAATTTATTCTGGACACGGGAATATCTGTTCCTTCATCCTTTCCGTACTTACATCACATAACGGCTCAATCTTACCCCAATGCAGATTCAACTCAGAAACTTTTGAATGTAGCGGAATACAGCGGAGTCGAGATTGATGTGGATTCGGATCATAGGAGCTGGTAATCACGATATGTCATATGGTGACGTTTTATTGTGCGTAATAACGAGCAGTGCATAATAGGCCACTAGAAGATGGAATACTTAGCCTGTTGTTGTATCGGATTGTAACGAAATCAAACGGGACAACCGGTATGATAATACACGATATGATGACAGGCTGAGGTTTTTTTTTTTTGTCATTGTCAGAAGGAAATCCAAAGGAAATCGAGTTTTTTGTGCGTCGCTCGGGAAATTGGACGTTGCATTTTATAAAGAGTTTCAATGGCTCCGAGGTATTATACAATTAAAATAGATGGGACTAGATCTATCCGAAAAATATAAATAGACTCCAATGTAGTAGATAAAATTTAGTATCATTAGTAGATTGTGTCCCGCTATACTTCTCAAAATAAATAATTTTAATAAAAAAAAAAAAAAAGAAAGAAAATAAAACAAAGAAAAAAGGGGAAACAGGTTGAGTATATCAAAATAGTTGGAGGCACCAAGAATTATAGTTCGTATGGGTAAGGACTATTAGTGCCCGATATAATTAAATTCTATAAGAAATGGCTGAAATGACTAAAACAACGGATACGTTCGAATAGCATTACTCATATCACCGAAACTATTGTGAAAATACTTCACGAGAAGGTTTATTGAAAACGTTCGGAACAACAGCAGGAAGGTAACAAAAACAATTATTTTCTTGGGTTTCACTATGCGGGACATAGAAAGACCTTAGGAAAAGGGACATACACAGAAACTATTTTAAAGGGTATCAGCCGACCCGGTTTACGAAGTATTCCGAATATCAACAATATTCTAAGATTTTAGGGTGGAATTAGGAATTGTAATTCTTTCTAATTCCGAGGGTAATGACCGATCGAGAAGTCCGACGAGAAACCAATGGGCACTGGCGAACTTTTGTTCGTATTATATGGTGATACCTCATCTCTGGTTATCTTTCTAATTTTATCTCTAATTTTCCTATTTGTGAAATAGAGAGGAAAGGTAGTTATATCTAAATCTTCCTCCATTAGTGATACTTCAAGGGGAGTTACTCTGGGAATGACCAAGAACAAAAATTATTCATGCCGGGTTTTTAACAATTACTGATCACTTCCCAACGGTTGTGCGGGTACGCATAGATAATAAGATGTAATTCAGGGTATGGTTCGGGACAAGACAGGCGCAGCTAGTTCTATTCGTTTTGTGTTTTTCAGTGTTATAAGGATACTACTGGGGATAGAGTCCCAATTGCCAGTAAGTTGTGTATGATTCAACCAGGGGACGTATATTTATAGACTCGCCAACACAGATTCGCATGACATCTTAGGTGATTTTTAAAAGCATTCATTCATGACGATCATTCGAAGTCGTTAAATGACGTTAATTCGAAGTTAAAAAAAATCAAGAGACTATTTGTCTCTTCCCTAGGAATCTAGATCAAAAGTACAGTGTGTTAAGAATCAAACCGCCATATGACAATACGGCTTCCGTTCGTAAAATTTGGGAAACATGTCGACTATCGTAGGACGCGGAAAGAAACCTATAGTGATTTGTTCCAATCGAGGACATAAACAGATGACAAGGATAATCTTTTAAAAAAGAACTTGTCGACTAACGGAAAGACAAAACTAACGGTATTTCTTTCTAATAGTGATGAACTGGACTCTTCCGTATCTTTTTTTCCGTTAGTTTCTGACGTGATATTTATAAGATGATAAAAATATGACAAAAAGCTCACCTACCAAGAATCGGTCACGTAGGAAGGGGCGTGTGTTCACAAGAAGGGACGGAGAAGTACCAAAGGAATTATTCCGTTACGCAGTTTCAACAATACCATCTGTAACTGTTACAGATGTACGGAGGTCGGGTGGTTCTGGCGCTCTGCTGTGACTTCCGGATCAAAGGGACAAGAAGAGGGAAACCCTCTGTGCTCAAGCGGCGGACATAAATCGCTATGTTAAAAGTAGTTAATCAGGGTATGCACCGAGAAAGTTATGATAAAAGGTCTGGTCTCGGAAGCGCGCAGCCTTCCGAAGCATTCGTCGAAGGTATACTTATTAAGTTTCGTACGTGATGTGAACACCTATGCCACATAATGGATGTCGACCCCTAACAAAAGACACGTGTGTAGAAATAAGAAAAAAAAAGATTTCAAGAGAAATAAATGATTCAATGATCTTGATCAATAATAGTAGTAGTATAGTATGGTTCGAGAGAAAGGAGCAGGATCCACTCGCACACTACAGTGGAGGGTGTGTTGACGAGGATTAACAGTAACAGTCTTATTTTGGTCGTTTCGTTCTGTCACCGCTTATGAAAGGTCAAGTGATACTATAGGTATTGTCATGCGACGGCTTACTTGGAGAATATAGAAAGGAACATGTATCACGTGCAACTCTGAGGAAAGTGCCGCATGAATATTCTACGATACATCGGTATTGAAGAATCGGTACATGAAATTTTACAAATTTGAAAGAAATTGTATTGAGAAGTAAATGAAGTAATAATGTATATGGAGTTAGAGGGAGCATCCATTTGCGCCAGGGGCCCTACATACGTAACCGCTCAAGATATCATCTCACCATTCCGTGCGACAATAGTTGACACAACCCAACAACTATAGCTAACTGCCGGAACCAATTGATTTGGGTATTTGGATTACAAATCAGGCAGAGATCGTGGGATATAGTACGAAACAAAAACAACTCTAAAATGAAGTTATCATATAGTGCGTAAAGCTATTGCACGGTTCGAAATGAGAATCATAGTATCATCTTAGGGAATGGGAATGAAAAAACAGAGAGACTTTTGCTAGAAATAGTGACGAATGGAAGTTTAACTCTATAGGAAGCACTTTATGAAGCTTCTCGTAATTACTTGAGTTATTATTCCTTTGCTACATGAGGAGGAACGAGGACATTAATTTCAAAGAAATACAACAGGTTTACTGACCCATCTCAGACCCCCTCTTCAAGAGAGACGTACCCAATCTCGAAAAACAAAAAAGAAAGTTCCATTGAATGTATTTTTATTGAAGCAATCAGAATTACCTTACAGGACCTATAATGTCTCAAAAGGTCCAATATACACACATAGGGACCTTTTGAATACGCGTCAAGAAGCTATTAGAGAATGAATATTTGCATAGAAGATGTAAAAACGGACGGCCTATCGGACACTCTCCACAAGCATTTCGCAATTGATTTCCTAAGAACACTTTATTTTAAATCCATTATAATTATTTTCATTCGTTTTCTAATAAAAATAGAAAGAAAATTTCTAAGAATAAAGAAGAAAATTTGTTTAATCTTTGGCACAATTCCGGATTTTGTGGAATGGTCATAATAAAATTAAGTGCTAAGGAAGAGTGACTTTGAAGTCACTATTCTTAGCACTAATCATGGTCTTTCCCGGTTGAATCAATTTAAAAAAGACCTAAAGTTAGCGTTATCAAGGAAGGTTGCTCCATACTAACCAACGAGTACTGCGGTCCGCTCAAAAGGCTGTGGAGCTACTGGGACGGCGAAATGGATTTGGGATTTATTAACAATTCTCCAAAAAAGGACTGTCACTAATCCCAGTTTGGTACTGAAACCATTAAAAGCACCTCATCACTTAATGGGTACTGTGCGGCGTAGTATTTGAAATAGGGAAAGAAGTACCATTCGGGTTTCTATTCCCACGGAGTGCCATGGATCCGCCGCGCCCTCCTTCACCACTCATTGGGTCGGTGCTTAGATACTGCCAAGCTACATTACATTGAATAAGTAACCTAGAATTACTATGGAAAATATTTAAAGATCATGGGCCCTGCGGGTTTCCATAAATATGGCCCCATCCCTTTAGACATTTTAGCTCAAAAGGATCGTTCACAGGTTTCTTGTATTGGGATGGTGCATTTATGGACCCTCGAAGGCAAACGCGACAATACTTCATCATCGGCCGAGCACGAATGAAAGGAATGGCAGACATGCTATATAAATCTAGTTTCTACAGTCCCACATTCATAATAATGACTCTAGTAAGAAAAGATTTACCGGCTTCCGGTTTCCGGAAGTTGCACTATTCTTGCAACTAATTACAGTTTTACAGGTAACCCATTGTGCTCACTCTCCGTGTTTATAATGTGGCTCTTGATAAGGGCTTTTGGGATTGTTATGTGGCTAATGAGTGTGGTTGATCCCCCCACATTGGCTTTTTCCTACCTAGTATGTACCCTGTTCCTAATAAAGTTTAGTGTTCCGCTCCCGACACCCTCATACGACGATCTGCATGCTGTTCAACAACACGTGTGTGTCTGATCGTAACGCGTTCTGGGATACGTCAGAGAAATGACTGTTCATTTACACTACAACTTAAGAAGTGGAAGAGAAGAACACGGAATCATGCCAAAATCATTATTTATTTAGGGCTTCGCGGGCGCCTGTTCATGCATAACATGATTCCAGGTATGGCCCCCCTGCTGGTTCCCGTGCCCCCCTCCCCCTCCCTCCTCCCTATTGGTCGGGATTCGACTTCCACTGGTCCCGAGGGTCGGTTTAGGCTCTGTTCTGGGAGGCTAGAGACGTACCGCCCGGGGAGATTCTTGCGTGTGACATATACCTGATCAGGTGTGTATGGGATATAGAAAAGGTTTTTTCTCCCAAACGAAACGGCCTGGGGACTCCGCCTCTCCTCTGTACATAGGGGGCTTACGTCGGTGGGGAGAGTGGTGGAGACCCAATTTGGTTGTGAATTCCAAGTGGCAGATTTATAAAAGTAATATTTTCTGACGGGCCTAATCAATAGTGTCAAGTCACACACTCCCATTAATCCGATCCTTCTCTTCGGAAAAAAAAATAACTTCAACTATTCGTTATCAACTAAGGAAATACCATACTTCGAAGTGAGAGGGAAAAGAAAAGTATCAAAAATAAACATTGTCTTATTTTTTCAATAATATCTTTCTAGCAAATGAAAGATGATTGTCTATCGTTCATCCCCAGTATGATATATGATCAATAAACAAATATCATGATCTATAAAGGCCCGAAATACTTGTTACGTATCATTGGGGAAAAATGAATACCATATATTACACATAAATAGGCAGTCAAAGAAGAATGGCAATACAAAAGTGTGTAAACTATTAAAAAAAAAAACGACTGTCCAATGTTAGTGGATTGGCCCACACTAGCATTGCCGCGTAATACTCTACCAAAGGCGATCCTATTACGGTGAATAGATGCAGGGCGCAGTCACATTTTTACTGACCCAATCAACATTGGTCCAAGGTAAGGAATAACAGTTACACCAAAAGATGCACGTCACTAAGCCAAAACTACACCTGTAACCAAGTTAAATTCGCGGGGTGTTTAATCCACCTGTTAAGGTACACACGAAATACGGTGCAAAGATCATCCTTAGGACCATCATACGTGATGACATCGAGAACTGATCGGATATTAAACAAACCAAAGTTGGTCGTCATTATGTATGGAACAGAGGAAAAAAGCTCGGAAAGTTTCTGGACGGTATTAAAAAGGTCATAGCAAACCCGGTACGATACATGTACTATAAAACAAGTTAGTAAGTGTGATCCCCCTAAACAATCAAACATGATGTTGGACCATGAGGAGGAACATATTTAATGTTATAGAATCTGCAATCGCCTGACTCTCAAGAAGCGTTCTCAAACCAAGCTATACTTATTGAGATAGGTACCAAGGCCAAGGGACCCCCCTCTGAGAACGTTATGAAAATTGATCTAGTTAAGGCTCAAGCAGAAACACCACAATGCTGATTTCAACGGATTTGATGAAAGTTCAAAACTTCTTAGCTATAGCAGCTGATTTGCACGGACGCGAAGGATACGAAGTAACAAAAATACGAAATGTTCTTCTTTGTTGATAATGCCTAAATATCAAGTTTGGCTCATCGGTTTTTGAGGTTGACATTAAGGCCTTTTGATACGTCTATTCCTATTTTTTTATTTGTTATTGTCTTTCTGGTTTTTTTTGTGTAGCGGATTGATTCTTGTTTTACTATGATAGGACTTTGCTTGTGAGACCCAGTGAACAATTGAAACCCAGATCATACTTAGAACCACGATGATTTAATTTAAAATTAATAAAGCAAAGATAAGCGAACTCAAAAGGTCTCGGAGATAGAAAACCTTTGAGGATAATTATCCGATATGCATGTAATGACCTCAACAAAATCTAGAAAAAGAGTTGTCTCGGTCAAGGAAAAAAAAAAACGTCTGAAGAAGAAAAATCCGTTTGATTTAGGAAATATCTATTTGAAAATCTAGTCGGTTGCGAGGTTCTGAAGGAGTTAGTATGAATCATAGTTTTAATATTCTTTTTTAATCTATTCTATATTCTTATATATATCGCGATCCAGATATAGATACATATCCGACGAAATAGAATCCCCGATAGCGCTAACCAGGACCCTTCTATGTATTATACAATAGGATCAATAGAACACTTCACACACTCTATGCCGGATGATTGACCGAACAAATAACTTCCACGGTCGAAATAACAGAATGGTTAGAAATCGAAGAGTTTAAGTAACGTTATTTTTTGATGAAAAAAATAGGACTTCAAAGTCTTAAAACTTAACTCACAGGCTATTGTATTCTCCACAGTAAAAACGGACGAATTATAAATTTCCAAATAATAGATAGGAAATACGTAAATAGGGCCATTGCGACTCCAATTAATGGTGTAGTCCCCAGCCAGGAGCTCTTACCATATCCGAATCAATGGTTTCAATAAATTCCACACAGTCGTTTTTCTTCGGCCCAGATCTAGAACTATCCCAAACGGTTGGTAGCATAAATCATTAATCATTGGTTGAGATCTGTTGACTTTGATACCATTCGTTGTAGGTTTGTAAATAAAGATCTGATGTTATATCCCTTGTGATCTTGAAAATGAAAAAAGCAAAAAAAAAATGGTCTAAAAATGGAAACAGCAAACCTGCTAGTCCCATCTTCATATCTGGTTTACTTGGTAGCTTTATGGGTACGCCTTATATACGCTTTGGGGCAACCTCACAACAAACTAAGCGATCCCTTCGAAGAACACGGGGACTAGTTGAAGTAATGAGCCTCCCATCTGGGGAGACTCCTATTACTTCAATTGAGATAATGAAAATTATTTTCATTTTTTAGTTGGAACTTAGGCCGGTTTCGAAAAAGATAGCGGAAAAAAATTCTCCCTAAAGTCGAGACGGAAAGGAATGTATAAACCAATGCTTTCCCTAGAGTCGATGTGGTTTTCCAATTATAGATTCACACCTATTCATTGGTCAGTTACCATATATAAAGGAAAAGGAACTCTAGAGGCAAAGAAAAGATGGTGATCAAGCAAGATTTCTTCAGTACCCCTAACCCTCTGTCAAATCAAAAAAGAGGCGAAAGATACCCGCGCAATGTTGATCAGACTTATTGTCTCGTGGTAGTTGGATATCCAAGTTTGGAATGTCAAATTCCAATTGAGCATCCAAATCTGGATCAATGCCAGCAAAAACATTCTGAACAAGGTTCAGCGCCATGCCAACTGTGCTCCGAAAAATGAAGAGCAAAGCACAAACGTAGCAGGCCAAAAGTTAACCAAAACCCTTTGGGACTGCTCGCGAAAAACGCATCAGATTTCCAAGTAGCGTCTAATTCAAAAATTTCAACGAATTGGGCACGTCTAGATATTTTTTTACAGTCAAGGATCCACTATAAAACCTGACTACATTGAGTTCGCCACCATAGAATCAACAGTTTACATCCTACTGTTCAACACTATACTTTGATTCTGCACTTTAAAAAAGGACATCGGCTCCACAAGTTCCGTCTACCTTACAAAAATCCGGAAATGTTTCAAAAAAGTTAGATACGACGTTACAAAAAGCTCGCGCCATTCTTTTATATCTTAAAGACGGGGTTGTCCTAAACCACCCAACAGCTATTCCCTACCCGTGTCCATTGACCCTGCCTCTTGATAATCACTTTTGCTGATATCCCACTGTATCCCTAAAACGCTAATTTTCGGGCATTTCAGACCAAGCTTCCGATAAACTAAGATTTTGGGCTAGTCGGGAGCTAAATTGCGCTATCTTTCTGCTGAAAGTATCCCTGATCCCATGAAAACGAGTGGGACCAAATAATTCGCTTGGGGTAGTGCTGAACCATAACCAATAGTTATCAGCAACAACGAAAGCTGAAAAAAAAACGGCAG
>PYDT01000891.1:0-13988 GCA_004837865.1 Musa balbisiana | reverse complement strand
AATTGAAAAGGACATCAGAAACAAGAAAATTACAGCGTGTTTGTTGTAATGCGATGAAACAATACATAATGAGGAGATTTGTTCAATTCAATTTCAAAAGTTCAGTAAATTCTTTTTTAGAGGTAAGGAAGCCAAAACTCATCTCATGTCTTTAAAAAAATGGAAGCTTTATTAGAAAAACAAAAAAATATTACGAAAAAAAAAAATAGAACTGGAATCGACCACATTGATTCTTTTGCAATTTTTTTGAACCTATGATCCAAAGGTGCACGTACAGTTACTAAAGGAACCAATTTTGTGCCAATCAACCGACTTCAGCGAAGAAGATTACTTTTTTTGGTCAAAGGTTAATAGCGAGATCTCAAAATCAAACTATATAGTATAGTCTATATAGTTATATAGTTACTTAGTATACTTTGCAAAAAACTATATACTATCAACTATATACTATAACTAAACTAATCTACTACAACACTATAATAAGAATTTATGACCTATTCTTCTGACTATTCTACACTATATAACTTAGAATATCCAACATGATGTATTATGAATTATAGTATAATTTAATTTATTTATTAAGTTATAGTATAATTACTTATATTAATTATAATAGAAGAATATAAAATGGTTACATTGGAAATTGATTAAGAAAAAAATCTAACTTTTCTAAAACTACTTATTTTTTAAAGCAGTGATAGAAAATTATAGGAAATCGTATTAGAGGAAATCTATCATATTCATATGAAGCTAATTATATTATGTTTACTTCTAGCTATAGCGACGCGGGTCCAAGATAAAAAAAGAAAGGATAAACGATACATCTAAATGAAAATGAGACATCCTCTGGTTGATCGGAAAAGGAGGAGATAGGACAAAAACGAAGAATGAATATCGACGTTCCACTATTCCAACGCACTGTAAAAATGAAAAGGGAGGGAGAAAAATATATATGTTGGATATATCTATCCATATTGAATTGCGGATACAATCAATGATAGAATCATTCTGCATTGAACAAGGTTCATTCAATATAAATGAATGATGGAGGATAGCCAAAAATCAACCCAGCACAGCATACACTTTTTCAATATAGAATCATTATCTAACGAATCACGGGTCCAAACAAACAAAATAAATGAAAAAGATAGTTGGAATTCCCACTAGATCTTGGTATCAAGGGGATATGGCGAAATCGGTAGACGCTACGGACTTGATTGGATTGAGGCCTTGTATGGAAACCTGCTAAGTGGTAACTTCCAAAATTCAGAGAAACCCTGGAATTAAAAATGGCAATCCTGGAGCCAAATCCTATTTGAGAAACAAAGGTTTATAAAACTAGATTAAAAGGATAGGTGCAGAGACTCAATGGGAAGCTGTTCTAACGAATGGAGTTGACTCCGTTTGTGGTAGATGGAATCCGTTATCAAAATTACAGAAAAGATGGTCTATAGACCTACCTAGTATGATACATACTGCCATATCAAAAACGATTAATCATGACCGAATCTATTATATTATAATTATATAAATTATAAATGAAACATTATAATATGAAAAATTCAGAGGTCATATGAATTCCATTTCAATGGAAGTGAAGAAGAAGCGAATATTCATTATGAAATCATCATTCCAGAGTTTGATTAGATCTTTTGAAAAAATGATTAATCGGACGAGAATAAAGAGAGAGTCCCATTATACATGTCAATACCGACAACATGAAGGTATAGTAAGAGGAAAATCCGTTCGACTGAAAAATCGTGAGGGTCAAGTTACCTCTACCAATTAAAAAGCCATTTTACTTCCTAAAGCTTTTATCTCTCTTCCTCCTTCCTTCTTCCTCAATCAGTGGGGTTCAGTCAAACCAAATTCACTATCTTTCTCATTCACTTCCTCTTCACAAACGGATCGAACTAAAATCCTTGGATCTTATCCCAATTTGGATAGAACCTGTACAAATGAACATATATGGGCAAAGAAGCTCTATATTGAAGCATTCACAGTCCATTATTATCCTACACTTACTTGCTCCAATTTTTTACTACTTTAGTCCCTAATAACTAGACAAAGTACTCCACTAGGATGATGCACGGGAAATGGCGGGATAGCTCAGTTGTTTAGGAGCAGAGGACGAAAATCCTAGTGTCACAGTTCAATCTGGTTCTGACACGTAAATAATGTTCGGATAGTATTCATACAAATAATCGAGATAGATCGGGCGCTAATAGTCTAGAGCATGATACGTATTTACTACTAGATGTACATATTTAATCATATAGAGGTATATATATATATATACCTCCTTTTGGGGGGATTGGTAAAAAAATCTTCCCACTCGCCCCCGCCGATGGTTATGGTAAAAGAACAAAAGTGAGATAGCTCCGTCGCTTTTTTCTTCTTGTTTCTTCAAGACTGTGTTTCTTCTCATGCAAAAAGAAGATAAGTATTATCTATATTCAAATAAAAATAACTAAGTAAACAAAAAAACTTAAAAAGGCGAGAGGAGTTAAAAGATAGCAATAGACAGAATGCACTTCGACACCGTACAAATAAAATCCAATCCCTTTGAATTTCTTCATGTCAGATTTTTGACACTTTATTCCATTCTTCACTCTTGCTTAAGTTACTTTCCCGGGGGTCCATCTACATTCTAAGTAAGTTATGTGCGCGGTACAAAGTTCATGTGCAGAAATCTTTTGATTCATCCCATTGTTTCTGCCTAATGTACGCAGGGATCTGATCTATTCCACAAGGTTGGAATATACAATGAAGTGTTTTAGGTTATCCATAAACGAATTAAAGTCGCGTACTTGCTTCCATCTAGAACGGACGTAAAACTCTTTCCTTCACTGAAAGAAATCTGGACGTGTCATTAGTCGATAAGTAAACGTAGTTCTATCATTAAGGATCGTGTTCAGAGCAATTGGGGGTAATATAGTCTTACGTGGGGCCAAACCTATCCAACTTTCCGGCATCAAAAACGTTTAAGGCTTGTGGATGATTATCATAAGAGATGACCCAAACATATCATAAGATTCGGTTATGAAATCAGCACTTCTCAAATCCAGAAAACAGACGGGATTCTAGGATTATTCCTTGGGCATACTTTTATGCATACCCTTCCTGGTTTAGATATTACCATACTGTATTCTCGACGAGAGTACACAATGGCTAAAAATCCGCCTGGTGCTACTCATAGGCACACTGGAGAGTAAATATTGTAACCACTATCGTACATATGAATGACAGCCATGGAATACCAATCCTCGGTTTTGTATTTGTCAAGTTTCTATTCCCGGCAATCAAAGCCCAAAGATCTTAGAATAAATTCATGGTGGATAACCAACCGATAAAACGATCCTGCTTGATCTTCTTGATCTCTCCCCACATTTGTATTCCTGTATGAGTATGTCAATTACATGACATTTTTAAGATGACACTTTCTTTCTATTCTCAACCCAAAAAAGAACCTTACCTTGTCTGAGTCACTCATTCATGGGGAGTACTGAACTTGGGATTTGAAAAATGTTTCATGAAGGTCTCTAGAAGTAGATGGTGATGGATTAGAGCATTCTTGACCAATTCCAAGTACCTGCACGTACGCTCCACAGCAACACAAAACTGTGATGGTAGTCCAAACATCGATTTGTCCTGTGAGACACAGTTCTATCTTAAAGATTTCTCGAGATATTTTCTTACGAAGTTTGTTATAGCATTATACCGCTCTGGTGTAGGTGGGAAGCCCGGCCAATAGACATTGACAGGAGGAATTAGTTATCGACCCACGAACGTACTATAAGATCAGTACTGAACAGCACCCTGTAATAGTACAAAGCTCCCATAGCAATGACATATTTTGGTTTCAGGGCATTTGCTCATATAATTTACTAAAGAAGGAGGCCATTTTATTGTACTGTGCCGGCTGTTAAAATTAGGTATGCTTGTATAGGACCGATATTGGTACCAATCCATAACGATCAAGTTCGAAGGCGCGAGCCTATTAATGAAGCAAGTTCAATGAAACAAACATACTGGTACCGTATAGAAGCTGCCATAAACTGGAAAGTCTATGACAATCGAAAGGATCATTCAATGTAGTTGAAATACCTGAATTGGAATGTTTGTCAACTAAGGGAAACTCAAGCAAATTCATAACTGTCCAATGTAAATCTTTTCCTTCATTTTTATTTTGATTGTCTGATATTCAGGTAAGACCATTCAATGCTCCTTTTCGCCATGAATAAACTGAACCAACAAATTGGGATAAGCACCAAAAATTAAAGCTTCGATAACTACAGATACACCCAATAAATCGAAACTCAGTGCCCATGGATAAAGAAGGACCGTTTCAAAATCAAAAACAACAAAAACTAGAGCAAAACATGTAATAGCGGATTCGAAATTGTAACCAAGCATCCACAATGGGTCTATCCCGATTCATAACTGAGAGCTTCTCTGGTCCTTCACTAACGGGGCTTTAAAACTCCGGAAATTACAAATGCCAAGATAGTGATAACGTGGATAGATAGAATGCCCAGAAAATATCATATTCGTGAAGCAGAAAAAATAAATGTAATCTATTAAGTGGAATATGCTGAATTATTCGAGTCGAACGGAATTGTCAATCATCCATAACTTTATAGTTAGCAAACAGAATGATTTGATCAAATCAAACTGCTAGTTTAGAGTTGTTTGCTGTGGGCATGTTTTGTTTAAAGACTCATCTACTGGAATACACTTACATTTTTGATTTCGATTCTATTAGATTATGGTGTAGGACATAGGATGCTCTTACACAAAACAAAAAATCTCTCACTTGGTCGTGGGTGCTCTATCCTCTAGAAAAGGTAATAACCATACTAAAATATCCGAGGCCTATAACTATTCTGCCGATACTCTAATAAAAATCAATACCTATAAATAGTAAAGTAAATATCCTATAATTAAATAATATGAATACTATATTCTTAGAAACTATGTGGATATATAAATCAACATAATGAATATAATATTTCATTTCCATTTTTTAAACTTAAATTTTCAATGTCATATGTGGGGTTAAAAGTCTAGGGATTTCTAGCATATTCAGTCTTCGAAGTATTCCTTTTCAGTAAAATCTGGGTATGTATAGGATAGGCTTCTATTGATTTGATACGATATGAATACATAATCTAATGCATCGAATGATTTTTATCTTTTTTCTTGTCCAGATTTCCTTTCATTTTCTTAATGATCAATCATTTCGGGAATTGCGAGGGCATATAACAACTTATATCTTCATACAAAAAATTGGAAACTTGGAACCTTTACTACCCACCTCCTCAGAATAAATAAGAGAATCGAGTTACTTTCATTAAGAGTTAGATGAAAGATTCATTCTATTTCGGAACCAATCTCTAGTACTAAAACAAAGATTACGATTTGAATGGACCCAAAATACTTGTTTGTTTGTTACGGCCATAACGCTAATACTTAATAATAATTGGTAAAGACCAAGCAATGGGTTAGATTTCGCTAAGAAAAAAGGTTTACAGCAAACCTTATAGACAATGAAACATAGCAAAGAGTGGAGTGTATAACGACGGAATCATAAATGATTTACATAAACATGGTCAAATAGAAGCAATCAACATATCGAATGATTCGAACGGACCAAATCAAATCACAAACACAATCAACTCATAGAATATCGAGAAGAAACGTGAATAATTTAGATTAGGCCCAATTCGTATCTCTCATTATCTGGAAATCAACCAATAAGTTGCTCTTTGTTCTGCCAAAAAAACGATTAGGGATTAGTTAGGGGGATTCTCCAAATACAAGAAAGACCCAAGACAAGAAAAGGAATGGTCCTAGACCATGTGACTTCGATTAGACTTGGTGGTCCCATAGAAATGAAAAAACGCTACTAAACTAAAATATAATATATTAGGATTAGGGTATACGGACTCGAACCGGAGACTTCTCGGGTATATTGTAAAACAGAGTCAAACTGAGTATTATCGAAAGATTCGAAAACTGTTTCAATGACCCAACATGCATTTTGTGCTTTGGCTATTTCATAACTGGTTGTAAAGTCAGTTAGTTCCACCATATTTTTTCTTTAGAGGCAGATAATGAGATGGTTCATGTGCTTGATTGATTATTTGTATTCTGACTAGGAGCAATCCAAAGAAAAAAACAAGGTTTCAAAGAAGGGTTATCTTGACTTAGGTCTGCCTTCGGCATAGATCAACCTAAGTTAAATGGAATCTCTATCGCTCCGCTGCAACTGCAACAGTGAATTTGAGTGACTTATACACCTTAAAGTTCATAGGCACGAAAAGAGAGGATTTTGAGGCCTTCTACTCATTATGACTAGCATGGAATGGCTTGGTATTTACCTTATCAAAACTATCAAATCAATGGCGGGTTCTATTTGATTGGCAACGGAATTCGCGCCTGAATCGACCGAACCCAAATATTTGTCAGTGCTATTGTTCTCTGGTTCCCTCGAAACTATGGGTAAGACATTGTTCTCAATACGATCAATTAGGTTCGTTGCAAATTAGCTCCTTTGAAAAGCATTGGCGCGCGTTGTGTAAACGAGGTGCTTTACCAACTGAGCTATAGCCATGGTCATAGACCATCTTAACATATAGATAATTTTTGTCAAGATGGATATTCCATACTCCACATCATAGATCTCTGATCGATTTATTTTCTTTACAGGCTAACAGAACAGATTAGTATGCTTAGAAGAATTTCCACACCTCTAATCCACCGAAGTGATGGGTTATTTTTGTGGTGATAAATGACATACTAACTCAGTGGTTAGAGTATTGCGTTCATACGGAGGGAGTCATTGGTTCAACATCCACTAGTGGTAGAACGTATTAGATACCGGAGTCGATGAAAGATATCTAAATAAGTTTTATACCCCATCTTCTTTTTGTGTTTTATCAGATTAGACTTGATTGTGTTAAATTGGCAAGAATAAACAGGTGGGTTTGGTATAATAAAGAACTGTTAAAAAATTCTCGTTATTATTTTGATGTATTGACTTGACTGTAGGAATAACATGGAAAGCTCGACTCGTGTCCTAGTAGTCTGAGAGATCGATGCGCTTCCAATTGCTTGTCTCTTACCCTCAGATCTACTCAGTAGCTTCAGCTATTCAAGAGCTTGTTGAGCTTCTTGCGGATAATGTCAGTACGTATTTCCGCAATCAGTTCCTAAAATGGTGATCTCATTATGACCATTCTAGCGAAACACCCATCAGGAGACAACGTTAAACCATTGGTAGTGTTGAGGCGGACTTATCAAAAAGACCTATATCTACAGCGTGGCAATAGGGGCGTGTGTGGCTAATACGCCAAATTTGGCCACTATTAGTAGATAACATATTCTTCAATTCTGAGTCCCAAATAATTCGATTAGGAGTCAGTACACAAAGATTGAAGGCATTTCTTCAAATTTGCTCTCCTCTGTCTAAGTTCATAGCTTTCGCGGTCGCTTCAATCGATGTCTACCTACTAAAATAAAAGGCATGCTCGGAAGACTGTCTAACTTCCGGAAAGGATCAGTTGAAACCCACTAATGTTCTGCAAGAACAAATATTTTTCCTGGAAGAACCAGTAAATCTTCTGCCCGAAGAAGGGTTGTGATAAGAAACGCTCGATTTTTCGTGCTCTGGCTACAGTTAAACGATCTTCTTCGGATAATTCGTTCCACCAAGACATAGCATAAGGGCCTGAATTCTTTGTAACGTTGTGAAGTTTGCGAACTCTTTGACGCAGGTTCATTAATGTTCCTCGCCAAAGATCCGAGGTTGTAAAATAGTTCAGTTGAATCTAAAGGATCCACTGCGGATAAATACTTTTGGCAGCTATCATCTTGATAATACGGTAAGTAGCATCTAATGTGCAAATGTCGTGGCAGGAGCAGGGTCGGTCAAATCGTCCGCGGGTACATTAAACGGCTTGGATCGAAGTTATAGATCCCTCTTGTAGAAAGTAATTCTTTCTTGCAAAGAAACCCAGTTCTTACGAAGGGTAGGTTGATAACCACACGCCGAAGGCATCTCCCCAATAAGGCGGATATTCTGATCCTGCTTGCGACGAAACGAAAGATATTGTCGATGAATAGAAAGTACGGCTTGTCATTAACCATCCCGGAAATATTCCGCCATCGTTAGGGCAGTCAAAACCAACTCTCATACGAGCTCCCGGCGGTTATTCATGACCATAGACTAGAGCAATTTGATTCTGCAATATTTTTTTCATTAATTCTCCGGATTCTTCATTTCATGTAAAGATCATTTTCCTTCCGAGTACGTTAGCCTACCCGCCATAAGATACGCCTCATGCGCTTTGGCAATGTTGTTGATCAATTACATGATGAGTACGGTTTACCTACTCCAGCTACTCCAAATAGTCGATTTTCATCCACGGCGATAAGGAGCTCAAAAAGATAGCCACTACTCTTAATTCTTGTTTCAAAGATTGATAATTTCGTCCTTCTAAACTGTATAAAGGCAGGTGCCAGGTCGATGGAATAAGGAGATGTTGTGCTAGTATATACAGGACCTAAATTATCAACAGGCTCCCCAAGAACGTTGAAAATTCGTCCGAGGCGTAGCTCCACTTCGACTGGAACGCTTAGAGGAGATCCCGTGTCAATCACTTCAATTCCTCTCATCCGTCCATCTGTAGGCACTCATAGCTAACAGCTTAAAGCGCATTATTTCCTAGATAATTTGTTGTACAGCACAAGTCACTTACTTTGACTGACCGATTAGTATCTCGACCCTGAACTACCAAAAGCGTTTATTAATATTAGGCATCTTTGCCGGGAGGAAAAACAACATCCAGAGTACTGGGCCAATAATTGAGCGATACGCCCTAGGTTTTGTTCTTCAAGTGTGGAAACCGCCGGACTAGAAGGGGTAGGATTGATTCTCATAAATTATAATTAAAGCTAAAGTATGTCGAAAAGTTTTTTTTGAATAGTGCCATGCCAGAGCGAAATAAATGTCCGATAGCAAGTTGATCGGTAATTCAATAGAACAACTAAATGGGAGTTAGCACTTGATTAGTGGTACCACACAAACGAATACGAGTCAATCGTTTATCTCCTTCAATGAGTAAATTTCAGTTCAGCCAATCACTCTTTTTTCCACAAGAAATATTAATACATGAAATCACGAGGTAGTCTCGTTCATTTCTCTATCATTATAGAAAAACCATCCGTAGTAGATTCTATTATCTAGAGAATTCGAACCGAACTCCATTTATGATTCATTATTTCGATCTAATGGGCCATTGTTCTTTTTTGTTTGAATAGATATTGGATTTCCGCTTTGGCTATCTATTCTTTATACCCTTTTAGGATGATTATGCCATTTTCACATCTAGGATTTACATATAAACAGAATCCTGTCAAGAGGGACGTTTTCTTAGTATTGAGATTCAAATAAGAAGGAGATCCATGTGATTTTTTGGTAAACTTGCAAAACAAACATTTGGGTTTGGTGCGCCATATATTCAAAGAAGTATAAATAATGATGTATTTGTGAATCAAATACATGGTGTAATAATGAAAACCATTTCATTTTAACATAACATTGAAATTAGTTGATAATATTAGTTTAAATTTTTTCTCTTTTTTTTTGAAAAATTTTGTCAAAGGTTTCATTCACGCATAATCTATATCGAGTAGACCTTTCGTTTGTGAGAAGTCTTAATTCATGAGTTGTAGGGAGGAGATTATGTCACCACAAACAGAGACTTAAAGCAAGTGTGGATTAAAGGTGGTGTTAAAGATTACAAATGACTATTATACGCTGGACCTACGAACGTCAAAGATATGATATCTTGGCAGCATTCCGAGTAACTCCTCAACCTGGAGTTCCGCCCGAAGAGCAGGGGCTCTGCGTAGCTGCCGAATCCTTCACTGTACAGGACAACTGTGTGGATGATGGACTTACCAGTCGTGATCGTTACAAAGGGCGATGCACCACACGAGGCCGTTGTTGTTGTTGGGGGGGGGGAAAAGGAAAATAACTATATTGCTTAGTAGGCTTATCCTTAGACCTTTTTTTGAAGAAGGTTCGGTTTACACAGTTACTCCATGGGTGGTAATGTATTGGGTTCAAAGCCTACGAGCTCTAGGCTGGAGGATCTGCGAATCACACTATTATTCCCAAAACTTTCCAAGGCCCGCTCACCGGCATTCAGGTTGAAAAGGATAAGTTGAACAGTATGGTCGTCCCCTATTGGGATGTACTATTAAACAAAATTGGGATTATCTGCAAAAAACTACGGTAGAGGGTTTATGAAGTCATAGTGGTGGATTGATTTCCAAAGAGATGAAACGTGAACTCACAGCAGTTATGCGGTGGGAGATCGGTTCTATTTTGCGCCGAAGCAATTTTTAAAGGCGAGCCGAAACAGGTGCAATTCAAAGGACATTTACTGACATGCTACTGAGGGTACATGTTAAGAAATGATGAAAAGGGCCATATGGGCCCGAGAATAGGAGTTCCTATCGTAATGCAGAAATACTTAATGGTGGCTTCAAGGCAAATTACTAGCTTGGCTAAGTATTGCCGTGACAACGGTAATTCTTACAGCCATGCGCAATGCATGCAGTTATTGATAGACAGAAAAATCATGGTATGCATTTTCCGGGATGTACTAGCAAAAAAAAGAAAAAAACAAGGCAAATACGTATGGTCTGGTGGAGATCATATTCACGCCGGTACAGTAGTAGGTAAAATGAAGGGGACCGTGAGATGACTTTTAGGTGTCGTTGCTTATTACGTGATGATTTATCGAAAAAGACCGACAGTCGCGGTATTTTCTTCAATCAAGGATTGGGTCTCTATGCCAGGTGTTCTGCCCGTGGCTTCAGGGGTAGTCATGTTGGCTATATCCTGCTCTGACCGAAAATCTTTGGGATGCTTCGCGTACTACAGTTTGGCGGAGGAACTTTAGGAGCACCATGGGGAAATGCACCTGGTGCAGTAGCTAATAGGGTGGCTTTAGAGGCGTGTGTACAAGATCGTAAGGAGGGACGTGATCTGTCGTGAGGTAAGACAATTATACGTGAAGCTAGCAAATGGAGGCCTGAACTAGACGCTGCTGTGAAGTTTGGAAAGAGATCAAATTCGAATTTCGAAACAGTAGATAAGCTAGATAAAGAGAAAAAGTAGTAGTGTGCATAATTCAGTAATTCCTTTTGTTCTCCTAATTGATTCGCATTAAAGGCGGCCCACTCTTTTCCTAAAAAAAGTTGGGCCGATTGCCGAATAAAAAAAAAAGAATGGCTTCTATACGATGTATTTGCATATATCTTTTATATGTACAGATGTACAATCTTACCTATATAATACAAGATAAGATCGAAGACTAAACAACTCAAATACTTCTATTGTTTGTTCGTTGGATCATAGGATTGGATTAATTATGGATCCTTGGGATGGTGGACTTTTTTATATCTCCTCGTTGCAGGCCTATAGGATCAAAGCCAAGGGAACAAGGTCCTTTAAACATCCTATATCTGTCTTTTTCGTTCCAGGTTTAAAATAGAAAACTTTAATTATGTGATTATACGAAAACAAATTCGTTATTCTTTATTATTAGAAAATAAAAAAACTATCTCTATTTTCGAGGAGAATGTGTACATCACATGGAAGAAGAAGAAAGCTGTGTCTTCTATTTTAAAATGAGAACAAGATTCTATTCAATATATATGAAGTGATACCTCGGCTTCCCACAAAAGAGATCATTTTACTTTCATATTGATTTCTTATCAGAATTAAGCATAGAATCTAATTCCAATACCATTAGGATTGGTAATTAATAACGAGTAAGTATTGAAAGAACGAGTAAAGTGTGAAAGAAATGATTATCATCGAATGTAATTGTATTTCATCAAACTAGGGGGTAGAAAGCCTCTAGGGCAAAATGGTGGTTCCGTTCGATGTGTCTAAACGAGAAGTTAGAACATAGGTGTGGGCTAAGAAAATCAATGGATAGTCTGGATGGTATTGGCCATACCAGTGAGAAGTGAACAACCTATTCTAAACGATGAAGAAAAGAGTCCTAGTTGGATCATATTGGTTAATTATAGTTGCACTTAATGTGATTCTTATTTGAAATCAAGGATTTCTGGAGTTTATCTCGATGACACTTTTTCAGTAGGGATTAGTAATGGTGGACAGCATTACTCGTATATTTTGATTATTGAAAATCAGATTTTGAGGTTGGACAAGATAGTTCTTTCTGAGGTGAACTAGTAGAAAAAAAAACTTTCTAGGTAATTTGAAGTAGGGGGTATAAGAAAAAGGAAATCATACTATATTCATTGACATGTTATTGATGATCCCTTAGTGGGACAATCACATAATAGTGCTTGATAGGTATCTTCGTTTGAAGTCAGGAATGAAGAGTTCTATTTCGGGTAGTACCAACAATTCCAGTGACAGTTACTTTAGAACTTCATTTGTACTGAAAATAGAAATAGAGGAGCGCGTAGGTTAGTAAAAGAACTAGAAAAAATTTCAATGATTCCATGAGAAGTAGAATTCATGAAGAAGTAGAATCAGATTTCATGAAGAAGTAGAATCAGTTTCCATGAAGAAGTAGAATCAGATTCCATTTTTTTTGGAAGAAGTAGATCAGATGCCATGAAGAAGTAGAATCAGTTTCCATGAAGACGTAGAACGATTTACAGAAGACAGGAGAATCAGATTTCCATTGAAGAAGTAGAATCGGATTTCCATGAAAAGAAGTAGAATCAGACTTCCAGAAGAAGTAGAATTCAGACCTCCATGAAGAGTAGAATCCAATGATTTCAATATAAATCCAAAATAACAAACAGTTTATGGGTTCAATGCGAAAATGGTTATGGATTAAATTATAAAAAATTTTTTAAGTCAAAAAATGATATTGTGAACGTGTGGATATCATTGAAAATGAGTGTCTAGTTCAGCTAGAATTGAACTTTCGATTGATACCCGAATTGGGATCCTCTGGATAAAGATATGATATCTATAGACTCCCATGATTTCGTTTTCAAAAGAGGAACCTGATGGAGATCGTATCGATTTTTATCAAAGAAGGACAGGTTAGCTGATGTATTCAAAAGGCATAGTCAAATAAATGGTATTCCCCGTAGAAGTGGCGGTCGTTATGGATTTTCAGTTTATGGGACGGGTAGTAGGTATCAGTAGTTAGGCGAGGAAAAATTACTCGTTTGATCGAGTATGCTTACTAATCGATCTCTATGTCCATTAGTGTGTGTGCTTCTGAGGAAGCACGCATGCAAAGAAGAAGTTTGAGCTGATGCAAATGGGCCTAAAATATCTTCTGCTTCATCTAATATCAATCAGATAAAAAGTTATTCTATGTAGCAATTCTACATCTCCTACAAATGGTGTGGAGTAGTAACAGCCGTTTTGGTAGGTGGGGGATACCTTATGCTGAACCTAACGCCTACATGCATTTGGCGGGGTGTAAAAAGAGTATTGAACAAACATTAAAAAAGGAATACCTGAAGGTGCACAAGTTCTGAGTAGTATTTATTACATAAAGGTTTATTGACCCAATAGCTACCACGTATCTTTTAAAAGGGGTTCTGGGTGAGTTAGTTAGCTCCACGTTTCTTTCCTTGAATCCAAGTTCAAAAATGTAAAGTATAGCACTAGATTCAGTTATTTTATTGTACGAACAGTATTTAATTCGTCGTAAATAAGGTGTTCTTTGGTGACATTAAGGTTCTCCTTGTAATAAGAGGACAGAGGTTTCGGTAATTTATTTATATTGTATATATTTATTATTCTGTATTTTATTATTTTTATATAGTATAATTATAATGATAATATAAATAATATAATAATAATAAATATAAAAATTTTTTTGGAATATTTAGAATATAGAATATATAGTTTCCTATCTAATCCGTTTATAACGAATCTATAGAATTATAGGTGATATTACTATTAA
>PYDT01000569.1:0-13988 GCA_004837865.1 Musa balbisiana | reverse complement strand
AGTATCTCCTTCGTAAGCTTTCTCCTAATGGCCATGAACAGTAGTCTGGAGTCAGTGGCCAAATAGGGTATAGCCCGATTACGATAATAAGGACGTGGAACCATGAACAATTATGATGACAAAGATTTTTTTACGTGTGGTTCGTATTGAATTAGACTACATTTCACAAAAAAAAATGTCCCAATATAAATTTTTGTAGATGGCTCTTCCACAATCGTGCTGGAGAAAGCGACAGGACAAGTGCCAATCAGAACAAACCATGGCTCTGGATCCTATGAAACCAAGAAAGATAGCCTGCTGCCATCCACACCAGCAAGGATGGAGTTTCCGAAAAAAATGCTAGTGGAGGAAGATCTAGGGATAAGAGACATAAGCGGAAGAGAAGCAAAAAAAGATCTTCGTGTATAATCTGCATAATCTCGCATGTTATTCAGTGCCGTACGTAGACCAAATAATACAATGCAAGCAAAGTTCTAGATTAATGGAGATATAGAAACGCATATAAAGTTATCATGCTTGCAATCCATCATTGAGTTCCAAACATTATTCCATAATTACATAGCCGATTGGACCGATGGAAGAATATGCAAGCATAGTTCATGATGTTGAGTAAATAGCAATTGAGATTCCCAATATCATGCTCAGAATAGCTAGGATTTCCAGACGAGAGGACCATTCGTTTGCTGAGATAAAAGGAATATCGAAAATGCGCGTGGCTGAAGCTGAAGCAGATACTTTCGAAGTCACAGAAAGAAAAGCACAGCGCTGGGTTGGAGATCAGAGTCGAACAGAGGATTCTTCCACTCTTTCTCTATTCCAAAACCGTGATGAGACTTTCACTCGCACGGCACTAAGTGATAAAAGAAAGAAGAAACTTCATTTTTCTTTTCCTTTTTGATTACCTTCCTCGCGTATTGTATAGACCGAATCCATCGATTCTAAAAAGGATTATAATCCTAACTGTTGAGGAAATCCTTCATCAGTGGTTGTGAAGACTGACTTTCAAATCCTGTCGACTTGGTTCCGTAGGAGCAAGTCCGAACGATTGAGAATAGAACCTCTGATTTGATTCGTTTCAATAGCTGAGATGATATCTTAGGGTGGGGGATCCTTTTGTCAACGGATGCTCCTATTACACTCGTAGTCTCTGAAGGAGGAGAAAACCAACTATGTAGCACTCTCATCGAGAATCAGCATGGCTATACGTCATTAGTCCGTCCTTTGTAGGAGGAACTACCCTAATAACGAACTTGCAAAAATGGATCTGTTTCTAATAAAAGAGAGTCGTGTTCATGACCCTGCTTCACTTTAATGTTATTTGAACAAAAGCTCACAATAAACTTTGGTAAAGTTTGTCTTGAGTCCGAGTGGGGGATAGCATTTATCTTCGCATGCTATGGAGTTGAAAAAATCCAAACATCTCAGAGATGATAGAGGGTAGGAATTGTCGAACGAACCGCACTCTTCGTATAATCAGGAGTCCATGGATGCAAAGGGGATGGGGAAAAGCTTGAACCCAATTAAAGTGAGGGATATAAGAGCAATGAAATTCCTGGGGCGTTTACATTTGTGTATTGATAAGACCGTCACTATTTCTTGAAGCTCGATCTCCCCCCAGATGAAACCATATAGCCAAGAGAACCCCATGACCCAGAATAGAAGAGCTTGACCCCACCATGACGTAAAATAATTTCATAGTAGCCTCATTGACGTACATCTCTCTTGGTATATCCAGTAATAGGTCAGATAATAGGTTAGGAACATAAACTGAAACCATTCTGGAGCTACAACAGATAGTTATTAAATGTTAGAAACCACCTAAAACATTCCTCCTAGAGCGCTGTAATACGAATAACAGAAAGATCTGTTATAGCCAGTTCTGTACATTCAATGTACTCTACGTGGAGCAGGAATAAATAGAGTTGAACATAGTAAATAAGTGACAATTGAAAGTTTCGTTGAAATTGTCGTTGGGGAAATTTCCCCGAAAAGCTAATATAGGTTCTTATCTCCATCGGAACAATAGGGCCGTATGCTTATACTTAAATGTTGAAGAGATGAAATTAGAACCAGGTCTATCCTTTTGATCAGAGGTTGAATCGATCAGCAGAAGAAGGAATTAGGCCAAAAAATTAGGAACATCTGGGAAATGGAAAATTCATGGAAGAGACGCAAATGAAACGCTTTCATAAACATTCTCGTGCAATCGGAATGAAGTTTCCTTCTGACATGCCAGATCAGACTTAGTAACTGCATCCAACTCGAAAAAAGTACCATGTTAGAAACTTTATATGTTTGAATGGGATATTTAAGGAATCCCCATGAATAGGATCAACATTATTCCATGAGTATTTCATAAGTCCTCTTTCTTCTTCTTAAGCAAGCCCCCGAGAGGCTTAGGATCATGATTTAGGTTCTCTTTCTTTCCTTGGTTTTGTTTCGGAAAGATATCGTCCGATTCTTTTTCTATTGATTCTTTTCCGATCGAGAGGATGGAATCCAGGTGTCTATATGATTCCTGTTCATGGATTAACGAAAAGTGCAAAAGCTCGCTTTGCCTCTGCCATTCTATGAGTCTCTTCCTTTTTGGATGTTCTGGCTCTCGGACACTCCTTGGCAGCATCTACTAATTGGACTAATTTGAAAGGCATATTTCGAACCGGGACGTTTTCGGGAGCTGCCCCTAATAACCCAAACGAATGGCAAGTGTTTCCGTGGTAGATCATATTTCATAGGCACTGATGGGGGTCGATCCGCCTACAGTCTGCTTTTATGTATATCGGGCACGTTACTCCACGTATGGCTTGGACGGAAAACAGATAGTGGATTGTTTCTGCTTTTGTTGAATCTTTTTCATGGCGCTCACGATAGATAATTATAAAGCCATGATTTTTTCCGTGTTTCAGCATACGTAACCAACAGTTAACTAATCGATTACGATTAATGCGACGGATTTTGCAGTTTTAGTCTGCAGTACCTCGACGTGACAGGGCGTGAAAGAGGTTCAAGAATCAGTTTCTTTTTTATAAGGGCTAAAAACGAATACTTATTTTGGCTTTTTGACCCCATATTGTCGGGGTGGGACTCGAAAGATAGAAAGATATCCCTCCAAGCCGTACATACACTTAATCGAATACGGCTTTCACAGGAATATATATGTATCTATGAGAGCGAGTATCGGAATTCTGTTTACTCACTTAGAAAATTGAGTATCCGTTTCCTCCGTTTTCATGCAGGATTGGAAATCCTGTATTTTAATCTCCATACGGTCGGAGTCCTTAGGTTTCCGAAAATCGTGTAATGTAAAAAGAAGTGGCTCGAAATCATTGCTATTTGACTCGGACGTTCTAACAAAAGTCGTGGTATTTCGAATTGTTTGTGCCAGACAAAGTAAGGGAAAACTCCTGAAATGATTCAATATTGGACTGGACAATAATAGTTCCGATCGAATCTTTTAGGAAAGGAAGATCTTTGGTCTCATGGTAGCTGATCCCAGTCCCCTACGAAAACTTTCGTTATTGGGTCGCCATACACTCACAGGTTCTAGCGATTCACATGGCATCATCAAATGAACAAGTCGGGGATAAGAATCTACAACGGGCACTAGCCACGCCTTGTCGACGATCTGTACTCCGGACAGCATTAGGGTCCTCGCAACAACGAGTGATATCTCACAACGGGTGAACTCATTAACACGTTCCTCATCTATAATACTACAGAATGTTCTTTGTAAATTATGGCCAAATACAAGGTATATAAGAGTGATTTCAAATACAGAGGGTAATCGTACTCTGGCAATTTTAAGTAAGGCCGAGTTTGGTTTTTTGGGGGTGATATGGAAAAGTTGAACAGTAAGGCAACCTTACGTCAATTCTAAAGAAACGTACATGAGATTTTCACCTCATACGGCTCTCGTTCAATTCTTTCAAGTAAGTTGGTCCTTTTCTTCGTTCGAGAATCTCCTCCGTATTCCACGCCGTGCCGAAGAGTAACTAAGACCAATTCAGTCACGTTTCAGTGTCCCAATTGACCAACGTTCAATTTATGATCAAGGGAAGATTATTTTTTTACAAAAAACATATGCGGATTGTCAAATCCACGATCTTATAATAAGAACAAGAAATTTTCTCGATCAATCCCGTGCCCTTATTTTTCGAGAATCAGAAGACTTTTCGAGGTTGGAATTGTTTCATTTGGAATCTGGGCCTCTTCTATCTTATATTATTTGAATTGCTACTTATTTTTTTTTTGATTTTTCTTTATTTCATTTTCGATTTTTTCCTCATCTTTTATTTTTTATTCCCTTCCATCATCCTTAAGTTCCCAGGGGTTTGTGATCCTGGAGAATCTGACCCATTTCTCTCGAGCGAAGGGTACGAAATAAATTCAGATTTATTTTCGATCAAAAAAACAAAAAAGTACTATGTGAATCTTCGGTTTTTTCCTCGTCTCTCTCAATAACCCAGCCCGTTTGATCAGAGAGAACCTTTTTCTTTCTGTATGATCGATATATGACATTACAATCCTTAGATACCTACCAAGGACAAATCACGAATGGATCCAAAATGACGGGTTAGTGTGAGACTTATCCATGCGGTTATGCACTCTTCAAATAGGAATTCATTTTTCTGAAGATCCGGATTTCGTGCTTTAGTGAGTCGTCCGAGGATCCTTTCGCGAACCTATGTTGTGTTGAAGGGATATCGATAGGATCAGATGATTGCGTAAGGACCGCGGTAGCAATGAACCGGGGAAAGTATACAGAAAAAGACAGTTTTTTCTATTATATATTATATTAGTATTAGTTAGTGATTACGGTGGGATTATATTAGGAGTAGTTAGTGATCCGGTCGGTGAGTCCTTCTTCCGTGATGAACTGTTGGCACCAGTCCTAACCTTTTGTCTCGTGGAACGGAGGGGAAAGGGGGCTCGCGGGAGGAAGAGGTTGTACCCGTGAGAGAAGCAGGAGCGTCAACCTGCTTCAAATATACAACAGGATTTCTGGCAATGCAATGGAGTTGACCCTCATGTCGATACGACATGAATTCAAGTCTTCCACAGAGGTAATCTTTGCATGATGGGCAGAGGATAGTAAGTTACAAATTCGTCTCGGGAGGACTGCTTCTATTTACTATAAATTAATATTCTATAACTATGAAATTAAATTTCTATAACTATGAAATTAAGAATGAAACTGAAGTAGTTAATGGTGGGGTTTACCATTATCCTTTTGCTGTATGTATTACTAAGAAAAGGGAATTTGTCCATTTATTTGCGAGGTCTCAAAAAAAGGGTGTGGAAAACCCATAGGAACTCGTGAATGGAAATGGAAAAGAAATGTAGGCTCCAGTTCCTTCGGAAATGGTAAGATCTTGGCGCAAGAAGACGGGGTTCGGGGATCTATACCATCTTGAACTTGGTCCTGATTCCCCTCTTTTTTAACAAACCGAGTCGGGTTTTATATACCAGATAGAATAGACATGGCTGAACAAAATCTTCTTCATGTAGAACTGCTCTGCTCGATTTACGATCGGGAAAAAATCGTACGGATTTATGAAAACCATGTTGGCTATGGCTCGATATCCGTAGTCAATTCCTATTCCCGATTTTAGGAGCAGTTGACCATGAATCACTTGTTCCCATTTTTTACTATCCATACCCATTATTGTACTATCAATAATAGTGCGAAAAGAAGGCCGGCTCCAAGTGTTAAGGGAAAGTGCGTTGAGGTTCTCGACCTTTGCATTAGGATTGTTAGGTTCTAGTTTCTCCGATGGGACCGGAATTGGAAGGGATATAACCTCAGCGGTAGAGTGTCACCTGACGTGGTGTAAGTCATCAGTTAGAGCCTTTATACCTAAACCCAATGAAAGGTGTCTATTTTGACTTGCTCCCCCGAACGGATCGAACGAGAAGGGAATAAGAGGTTGTGAGAGTGGACGTGATAGGGTAGGGATGACTATATTGTGGAGCGAACTCCAGGATAATATGAGCGCATGGATACAAGTATGCCTTAGAATGAAAGAGAAGTCGAATCCGCTTGTCTACGAACAAGGAAGATATAAGTAATGCAAACGATGAATCTCATGAGAGTTAGATCCTGGATCAGGATGGAAACGCTGCGGGCATGCTTAACACTTGCAAGTAGGACGGGAAGTGGTTTTCAAGTGGCGGACGGGGAGTAACGCGTAAGAACCTGCCCTGCGGGAGGGGAACAACCACCTGGAAACGGTTGCCTACATACCCCGTAGGCTGAGGAGCAAAAGGAGGATCCGCCCGAGGAGGGGCTTGCGTCCTGATTAGCTAGTTGGTGAGTAATAGCTACCAAGGCGAGGATCAGTAGCTGGTCCGAGGGATGATCAGCACACTGGGACTGAGACAGGCAGACTCTAAGGGAGGCAGGCGTGGGGAATTCCGCAAGGCGAAAGCCTGACGGAGCAAATGCGCGTGGGACGGAGAAGGCCCAAGGGTCGTGAAGTCTTTCTCGGAGAAGAAGAAACAATGACGGTATCGAGGATAGCATTCGGCTAACTCGTGCAGCAGCCGCGGTAAGACAGAGGATGCAAGGTTATCCGAATGATTGGGCGTGTAAAGCGGCTGTAGGTGGCGTTTCAAGTCCGACGTCAAATCCCAGGGTCAAACTGGACAGGCGGTGGAATACTACCAAGCTGAGTACGGTAGGGTCAGATGGGATCAATTATCCGGTGGACGGTGAAATGCGTAGAGATCGGGAACGGAACCACAATCACGGCGAACGAAAGCACTTGCTGGCCGACATGACCTGAGAGACGAAAGCTAGGGGAGCAATGGGATCGGATACACCAGGTAGTCCTAGCCGTAAACGATGGATACGAGGCGCTGTGGTATCGACCCGTGCAGTGTGAGCTAACGCGTTTAAGCTCCAGACTGGGGAGTATTCGGTCGACCAAGAATGAAACTCAAAGGAATTGAAGGGGGCGCAATCAAGCGGTGGGAGGCATGTGGTGTAATTCGATTGCAAAAGCGACAAGAAAAGAAACTTAACAGGGCCTTGACATGCGTGAATCTCTTGGATAAGAGAGGGTGCCTTCGGAGAACGCTGGACCTAGGTGGTGCCATGCGCTGTGTCAGCTCAGTGCACGTAAGGTGTTGGGTTAAGGCCGCAACGAGCGCAAAACCTAGTGTTTAGTTGCCCATGAGTTTGGAACCCCTGAAAAGACTGCCGGTGATAAGGCGTGAGGAAGGGGGGGATAAGTCACAGTCATCATGCCCTTATGCCCTGGGCGACCACGGCTACAATGGCCGGGACAAAAGGGTCGCGATCCCGCGTGAAGGCGTGAGCTAACCCAAAAACCCGTCCTCAGTCGGATGCAGGTATGAAAAACCAGTGCTATGGCTCGAATCCGTAGTCATCCTATTTCCGTAGGAGCAAGTGACATTGAATCCAATTTTTCCCATTATTTTACTATCCATACCTTATTCTATCATAATAGTGCGAAAGAAGGCCCGGGCTCCAATCCAAGTTTGTTCAGGGACTAGTGGCGTTGAGTTTCTCGACCCTTTGGGCCTTTTTAGGGGGAAAGTTAGTTCTATTTCTCGATGGCGACCGGGAAGGGGGATATAATCAGCGTAGAGGTGTAACCTTGACGTGGTGGAAGTCATCAGTTCGAGGCATGATTATCCCTAAACCCAATGAAGTTTTTCTATTTTGACTTGCTGCCCCGCCGTGATCGAACGAGAATGGAGAAGAGGCTTGTGGGATTGAAGTGATAGGGGTAGGGATGACTATATGCTGGGAGCGAACTCCAGCTAAAGAAGAGCATGATGGATACAAGTTATGACCTTAGAATGAAAAGAAGCCGAATCAAGCTGTCTACGAACAAGGAAGCTTAAGTAATGCAATATTGACTCTCATGGAGAGTTTCGATCCGGCTCAGGATGAACGCTGGCGGATGCTTAACACATGCAAGTCGGACGGACGTGGTGGTTTCCAGTGGCGGAACGGTTGAGTAACGCGTAAGAACATGCCTTGGGAGGGGAACAACAACTGGAAAACGGTTGCTATGCTAATACCCGTAGGCTGGGAGCAAAAGGAGGAATCCGCCCGAGGGGGGCTTGCGTTGGATTAGCTAGTTGGGAGGTCAGAGCTACCAAGGCGATGATCAGTAGCTGGTCCGAGAGGAGATTCAGCCAACATGGGACTGAGACACGGCCCAGACTCCTAAGGGAGGCAGGCAGGGGGATTTTCCCAATGGGCGAAAAAGCCTGACTGGAGCAATGCCGCGTGGAGGTAGAAGGCCCAAGGGTCGTGAATTCTTTTCGCGGAAGAAGAAACAATGACGGATCGAGGAATAAGAATCGGCTCTAACTCTGTGCCAGCAGCCGCCCCCCCCCCCCGGTAAGACAGCGATGCAAGCGTTATCCGGAAGGGATTGGGCGTTAAGGTCTGTAGTGGCTTTCAAGTCCGCCTTCAAATCCCAGGGCTCAACCCTGGACAGGCGGCCTTTGGTGGAAACTACCAAGCTGGAGTACGGGAGGGGCAGAGGGAATTTCCGGTGGAGCGCGTGATGCGTAGGAACGGAAAGAACCCCAACGGCGAACACTATGCTGGGGCCGGCACTGACACTGAGAGACGAAAGAAGGAGCAAATGGATTAGATACACAGTAGTCCTAGCCGTAAAGATGGATACTAGGCGCTGTGCGTATCGACCCGTGCAGTTGGTAGCTAACGCCGTTAAAGTATCCGGCGGGGAGTACGTTCGCAAGGAATGAAACTCAAGGAATTGAAGGGGGCCAGCACAAGCGGTGGAAGCATGTGGTTAATTCGAGCCAAAGCGAAGAACTTACCAGGGCTTGACCATGCCGTGAATCCTAGTGAAAGAGAGGGGTGCCTCGGGAAGGCGGTACCAGGTGGTCCTGGCTATCGTCAGTCGTGCCGATAAGGTGTTGGGTTAAGTCCCGCCGAGCAGCAACCTCGTGTTAGTTGCCACAGTGAGTTTGGAACCCGACAGACTGACGGTGATAAGACGGAGGAAGGTGGGATGACGTCAAGTCAATAATGCCCTTATGCCCTGGGGCGACAAACGTGCTACAATGACGGGACAAAGGGTCGCGATCCCGCGAGGGTGAGCTAACCCAAAAACCAGTCCATCAGTTCGGATTGCAGGATGCAACTCGCCGGCATGAAGCCGGAAGCGCTAGTAATCGCCGGGTTCAGCCCTACGGCGCGTGAATCGTTCCCGGGCCTTGTACACACCGCCCCCGGCACACTATGGGAGGGCCATGCCCAGAAGTCGTTACCTTAACACGCAAGGAGGGGGACTGCCGAAGGCGGGGCTAGTGAACTGGGAAGGTGAAGGTCGTAACAGTAAGCCGTACGGGAAGGTGGGTGGATCACCTCCTTTCAGGGAGAGGAATGTTATGCTTGTGGTATTTTGTGTTTTGACACTGCTTCACACCAAAAAGACAGCGAGATACGTCTGGAGCAAGCTTGGATATGAAGGTCTTTCTTTCTGTTTCTCGGGACCCCCGGTGAAGTAAGACCAAGGCTAATGGCTTATTATCATAGGTCGGAACAAGTTAGTGATAGGGATCCCTTTTTTACGTCCCCATGTCCCTCCCGTGTGGCGACATGGGGACCAGTAACAAGGAAAGAGAGGGCTGGGTTTTTCTCGCTGTTGGAATAGCAGGCTCCACTGGGAGGCCACACGACGGGCTATTTAGCTTCAGTGGTAGAGCGCGCCCTGATAAGCGTCGTTGTGCCTGGGCTGTGAGGGCTCTCAGGCCACATGGATAGTCAATGTGCTCAGCAGCGCTGACCCGGAGATGTGGATCATCCAAGGCAAATTAGAATGGCGTCTCGCCTGTTCGGAATCGGAGTTTGAAACCAAACCTCTCCTCAGGAGGATAGATGGGGCGATTCAGGTGCGATCAATGTAGATCTACTTTTCTATAAACTCGTGGGATCCGGCGCTCCGGGAGAGGGGACACACGGCTCCTCTCTTCTCGAGAATCCATACATCCATTATCAGGTAGGGACAGCTATCTCTCGAGCACGGTTTAGGTTCGGCCTCCATGGAAAATGGAGCACCTAACAACGGGAAATGGCAGAACCTAACACGCATCTTCACAGACCCAAGAACTTACGAGATCGCCCTTTCATTCTGGGGGGACGGAGGGATGTTTACCATCGAGCCTTGTTTTCCTGCTTTTCCGGAGGTCTGGGAGAAAGCAGCAATTCAATAGGATTTCCACTAATCCTCCCTGCCCAAAGGTAAAGAACGTGAAATTCTTTTTCTTTCCGCAGGGACCAGGAGATGGGATCTAGCCAATAAGAAGAATGCTTGGTATAAATAACCACTTCTTGGTCTTAGACCCCCCAGTCACTACGAGAGCCCCCGCTCAGTTGCAAATGGGGAGGTATAATCTATCTCTTGACTCGAAAGGGAGCAGGTTTGAAAAAGGATCTTAGATTGTCCTAGGGTTGGGCCGGGAGGATCTCTTAACGCCTTCTTTGTTCTTCCCATCGGAGTATTTCACAAGGACTTGTCATGGTAAGGGAGAAGGGGGGGAATCAAGACCAATTGACGGCGCAGTACAACGGAGGAGTTGTATGCTGCGTTCGGGAGGAGGAATAGGATCCCGAAAAAAGAATCTATGATCTCTCTCCAATTGGTTGGATCGGAGGTGCCCCGATGATTTACTTCACGGGAGAGGTCTTGTCAAGTCCAGGTGGTGGCCAGCTCGCCAGGGGAAAAGAATAGAAGAAGCATCTGACTTTTCATGCTACTCCACTGGCTGGGGGATATAGCTCAGTTGGTAGAGGCTCCGCTCATTGCAAAATTTGGGCGTTGCAGATTTAAGGTTGGATGTCTAATTGTCAGGCGGTAATGATAGTATCTTGTACCTGAACCGGTGGCTCACTTTTTCTAAGTAAGGGGAAGAGGACCGAAAACTGCCACTGAAAGACTCTACTGAGACAAAAGGATGGGCTGTCAAGAACGTAGAGGAGGGTAGGATGGGCAGTTGGTCAGATTTCTAGTATGGATCGACAGGACGATAGTTGGAGTCCGGCTCTCCGAGGTTCCTCATCTAGGTCCCTGGGGAAGAGGATAAAGTGGACCTTGCGACTAGTTGATGCATATCTCCCTTCAACCCTTTCGAGCGAAATGTGGCAAAAGGAAGGAAAATCCATGACCGACCCCATTCGTCTCCACCCCGTAGGAACCTACGATGATAACACCAAGGACGACTTCGGCATCCAGGGGTCACGGACCCGACAATAGACCGGTTCCAAATAAGGGAACCATTAGCTGTCCGCTCTCCGGTTGGGAAGTAAGGGGTCGGGAGAAGGGCAATCACTCTTCTTAAAAACCAGCATTCTTAAGGACCCAAAGAGTAGGGCGGAAAAAAGGGGCGAGTCTCCGTTCCTGGTTCTCCTGTGCTGGATTCTACGGAAACCACAAGAATCCGTAGAATGGGATTCCAACTCCAGCACATTTTGAGATTTTGGAAGAGTTGCTCTTGGAGAGCACAGTACGATGAAAGTTGTAAGTGTAGTTGTCGGGGGGGAGTTATTGTCTATCGTTGGCCCTATGGTAGAATTAGTCGGGGAGGCCTGAGAGGCGGTGGTTAACCCTTGTGGCGAGTCAGCGGTTCGAAGTTCCGATGATCTCCAGCCCGTGAAACTTAGATGATTCTATGTAGAACCCAATTCGGCAGTTCGGATTTATGATGTATCATTCATGGGCCGTTGATAAGGATCCTTCTATTTAGCAGACTTAGGATGGCATAGCCTTAACGTTCATGGCGAGGTTCAAACGAGAAGGCTACGGTGGATACCTAGGCACCAGAGAGAGGAAGGGAGTAGCAAGCGAGAAATGCTTCGGGGAGTTGAAAATAAGCATAGATCGGAGATCCCGAATAGGTCAACCTTGACGAACTGCTGCTGAATCCATGGGCAGGCCGAGACAACTGGCCGAACTGAAACATCTTAGTAGACAGAGGAAAAGAAAGCAAACGCGATTACCGTAGTAGCGGCGAGCGAAATGGGAGCAAGCCTAAAACCGTGGAAAACGGGTTGTGGGGAGAGCAATAAAGGCAGTAGTGATGCCTAGGCGAAGCGGGGAATGAATGCTGCACCTAGATGGCGAAAGTCAGTAGCCGAAAGCATCACTGCTTACGGCTCTGACCCGGAGTAGGAAATGGGGCACGTGGGAATCCGTGTGAATCAGCAAGGGACAACCTTGCAGGCTAACTTACTCCTGGGTGCCCGATAGCAAGTATTACCGTGAGGAAGGTGAAAAGAACCCCCATGGGGAGGGGTAAATAGAACCTGAAACGTGAGATCCCAAGCAGGGGAGGAGAATGTGATTTCTACGCGTGCTGTGAAGAATGAGCGGCGACTCATAGGCAGTGGATGGGTTAAGGGAACAAATAACAAACAACAACCCCCCCACCGGAGCGTAGCGAAAGCGAGTCTTCAGAGGCGAATGTCACTGCGTATGGACCCGAACTGGGTGATCTATCCCCCCAATGCCCAGGATGAAGATTGGTGAACTAAGTGGAGGTCCGAACGACCTGATGTTGAAGAATCAGCGGATGAGTGTGGTTGGGGTGAATGACCCTCGAACCCAGAGCTAGGCTGGTTCTCCCCGAAAGCGTTAGGCGCAGCAGTTGATGGAACATCTAGGGTATAAACAAAAAAAAAACAAAAACACTTTTTCGGTGCAGGGCGCCGAGAGCGGTACCACAATCGGGAAACTCTGAATACTAGATATGGACCAAAAATAGAGGGATCAAGGTCGGCCAGTGAGACGATGGGGGATACAGCTTCATCGTCGAGAGGGAAACAGGGCCCGGAGTCACGCAAGGCCCCTAAATGACGCTCAGTGTAAAGGAGGTAGGGGTGCAGAGACAGAGGGAGGTGTGCCTAGAAGCAGCCACCATTGAAAGAGTGCGTAAAGCTCCTGATCAGCGCTCTTGCGCCGAAGATGAACGGGGCTAAGCGATTGCCGAAGCGGTGGGATGTAAAATGCATCGGTAGTGGAGCGTTCCGCCTTAGAGCGAAGCACCCGCGCAAGCAGGTGTGGACGGAAGCGGAAGTGAGAATGTCGCTGGAGGGTAACGAAAACATTGGTGAGATCCAATGCCCGAAAACTAAGGGTTCCCCGCAAGGTCGTCAGGAGGTGAGTCCAGGGCCTTAAGATCAGGCCGAAAAGGCGTAGTGATGGGACAACAGGTGAATATTGCTGTACTACCCTGTTGGTCCCGAGGGACGGAGGAGGGCTCGGTTAGCCGAAGGATGGTTATAGGTCAAGGGACGCAACCCCGTGACCGCTTTTCTCAGGGTAAGAAGGGGTCGAGGACATGCTCGAGCAAATCTCCGAGACCAGCGCACGGCGCGGAAGTAACCATGCCATACTCCAAGGAAAAGATCGAACGAACTTCAACAAAAGGGTACCGTACCCGAAAACCGACACAGGTGGGGAGGTAGAGAAGACCTAGGGGCGCGAGACAACCTCTCTAAGGAACTCGGCAAAAATAGCCCGTAACTTCGGGAGAAGGTGCCCCTCACAAAGGGGGGCGAGGACCAGGCCCGGGCGCCAATGTTTAACAAAAAACACAGGTCTCCGCAAATCGAAGACCATGTATGGGGGCTGACGCCTGCCAGTGCCGAAGGTCAAGAAGTTGTGACCTGAGACAGGGAGCGCGAACCGAAGCCCCGGTAACGGCGGCAGTAAACGATAACGGTCTAAGGTAAGCGAATTCCTTGTCGGGTAAGTTCCGACCCGCACCCGAAAATGCGTAACGATCGGGCACTGTCTCGGAGAGAGGCTCGGTGAAATAGACATGTCTGTGAAGATGCGACTACCCGCACTGGACAGAAAGACCTATGAAGCTTTACTGTCCCTGCGGATGGCTTGGGCCTGATGCGCAGCAGTAGTGGAAGGCGAAGAGGCCTCCTACGGGGGGCCCGAGCCATCAGTGTGGGGAAGATTGGTTGGGGA
>PYDT01001392.1:0-13988 GCA_004837865.1 Musa balbisiana | reverse complement strand
AAGCCGCCGAAAGTTCGTCGGAAGAAGTCTGGAATTGTGGATTTGTAATAGCTTAGGAAATGTCTTAACTTCGTAGTTAGTATGTTAATTAGGGTTAGGATTAGGTGTTAATCTTTATAACCCAAGAGGGGCCAATTGGGCCAAGTTCGAACTGGTTTGGGTCACGTTTGCGAGCCCAACCAGTGAGATGAAATAGCCAGGCGGTGGCCCCGCCGGTCGGGCAATGCACCGGCCAGCACACGAGAGCTAGCGGTGGCACCGGCCAGACAGTCAGTGCACAACTGACAGGCGGTGCACCGCTAGCTTCGGGAAGAAGAGAATCAAATTTGGAGCCAAATTTGAATCCTCTTGAGGCACTATAAATACCCTCAATTATCGGAGAGAGAACAACTTTTGGAAGCAATATATTGGGATAAAAGCCTTAGCAAAGTCTTTAGCAAGTCTGTTTTCAATTGCTGAGTGTTCACCTCTTCTTTCTCGTGAAACTTTGTAAAGAGGGGGAACCACGTGTAAAAAGTTGTAAGAGGGTATTTTCCTTCCCTTCAAAGTGATTTGCTAGTGGAAGTTGGAGCCTCAATCGAAGAAGGCTTCGCAAGTGGATGTAGGTATTTTGAACGAACCACTTTAAGATTGGCATGTTCACTGGTTTGCATTATTATGCCCTTACCTTATGAAATCTTTAGAAGTGCTGGATTGATAGGTATAATAATAATATACTGTATAATATTATAAATATATAATAAAATAATAAAAATAATATTATTAAATAATAATTGAAGCATATTCCGAAATAAAATTAAATTACTATTTAGTTTTATTTTTATATATTCAATTTCAAATATGCATATATTAGTTTTATTTTGATATATTCATATTTCAAATGATGAATATTAAATATTGATTGAATGATTGATCAATTTGTTTTGTCGGCCAATTTAATTTACACATGTGGCTCGTATGATCATGATTTTTGAAACGGAAATCAAAGTCTCTTGGCTTTTTCATGAACAGATTAGAATATCTTGATTCTTAAAATTTAATAAACCCACTGCCTTCAGTCTGGTGTCTATAATATAAATACTAATTTTATACCAGATGAAAATTTTGAGTTCAAACCTGAATTATAGATCCACTGTCACCGTCAGTAAAAATTTATGATACATATAGGGTGCTCACTGTGTACGAGCCTGCCCACAGATGGATTGGAAATGATACCTTGGGGACGGATGTAAAGCTAAGCCAAATTGCTTCCGCACCAAGAACCGGACTGTGTGGGTTGTAAGAGATGTGAATCCGCCTGTCAACGATTTTTTTGAGTGTCGGTTATTATCCTATGAAAAAACTCGCAGCATGGGCGCTAGGTTATTGATACGTTACAAAAAAATACACTTGAATCAATTGATCCTTCTTACCGACAAAAGCAACCAGTACTCGAGAAAATATTATTCTATTCCGAGCACGGGTTTTTGGTCAAAACGGATCTGTCTTACAACGAGTTTATTGTTCTTGGTAAACAATATTGTTGTTTTGCCGATATCCGTTCGTTCTTCATTTTCTTCTCCTCATAAAGGAAATAAGATGTTTAGATGGTATGCGATATGTATTGATGTTGGAGCTCCTTCTAACGACCTATGTTTTCTGTACATTTCCAGTGGAACGATCATTAAAACCAATTGGGAGGAAGATTAAATGGAAGATATTTTTGATTTCACTGGAAACTGCGGAATCGATGGGCTTTCCATAGGAACCTATTTTACTACAGATTTATCCACTACTTGAGCTACCTTAGCGGCTTGGCCAGTTACGCGAAATTCACGATTGTTCTATTTTCTCATGTTAGCATGTACAGCGCGTCCGATGGATTATTTTCTTCTCGAGACCTTTACTTTTTTCATGCTGTGGGAGTTAGAATGTAATTCTGTTGATTACTGTTATCCATGTGGGGAGGAAAGAAACGTCTTACTTCGGCCACAAAGTTTATTTTGTACACTGCGGGGGGCTCCATTTTTCTCTAATAGGCGTTCTCGGTATGGGTTTATATGGCCTAATGAACCCACATTAGATTTTTCAAAATGAACTAGAATCAATCATATCCTGTGGCATTGGAAATATAGATATTTTGGATTCCTTATTGCTTATGCTGGCAATCGCGATTATAACCCTACATACGTGGTTTACCAGATACCATGGAGAAGCAAAATACAGACTGTATGATTATAGCTGGACTTATTAAACAGGGCGCATTGGACTTATTAGGATCAAATGGGAATTCATTTACCCCACGATCATTCTATATTTTCTCCCTGGTGGTAATAGTGGGACGATTCAATAATCTATCAGCTCAACCTCTCTCGGTAACGGAATTTAAAAAAAAGAATAGCCTATTCCCGCTGTATCTCACATGGGTTTCACATTTATGGAATTGGTTTTCTATAACCGGAATGGGATCACTGTGCCATTTTACAAATACTCTCTCAGGATTTATTGGTGATGCGCTGTTTTATGGCAGGAACGAGTTGTGATTAGAAACGTCTTGTTTATCTCGACGAATGGGTGGGATTACGATCACCAATGCCAAAACTATTTACCATGTTCAGTAGTTTCGTGGCTTTCCTTGCATTGCCAGGAATGAGTGGTTTTGTTGCGGAATTATTAGTATTTTTTGGATAATTACTAGTCCAACTACCTTTAATGCCCAAAATGCTAATTACTTTGGTAATGGCAATTGGAATGATATTAACCTCCTATGTTTTATTAAGCTATTGTTAGTCGAGGTTGAGGAGAACAAGTATTCAATTCAAACGCTAATTTGCGCGTTCGGGACAACGAGAACTATTTGTTTCAATCTGTATATTTTCTACCCGTAATAGGTATTTGTATTTATCCGGATTCGTTCTCTCGCTAGCAGTTGACAGGGTGAAGTAGCCTATCTAATTACTTCCATCGATAGTCTTCATTACTAATCGGAAATAGGAATTTTTGTCTTTGGATTTTGAGGATTTTTAAATCGTTCGCTGTAAAATGCAAAAGAACAAAGTGAATTAGAATTGTAAGAGATGCCATTTTAGTTTTTGAGAACCGTTTGAAGAAGGAATGATTCAAACTGTTCTCAAAAACTCGCACAAACAAGAAGCTTTATATATATATATGGGATTGATGTTCTTATGATTCTTTATGTAGTTATTCAATTATTATCTGTGTAGTTATTCAAGTAGCTGGTAATGTGAAGGAACCATAACTATGTAGACCTATTACTAATAGATGATCCAAATATAAACATATCCAAATTATAAGAAATCCCCCCCCCCCTATAGACGCACAAGTGCGAATTCGTCTTTTCAAACTTTGATTGTTTTCTACTTCTAATAGTATGATAGTATAGTATGTAAATAGAAAAATAGCGAATAGGGCCAAGTAATAAAAGCCCAAGTTTCTTTGGGGTCCCAATTCCAAGAGATCCCCATGCCTCATTAGCCCATACTGCTCCAACAAAAGGAATGCCTATGGTGTAAAAAGGTAAAATCCTAAACTAATGACACGGATAACTAAAATAAGCAAACGTTTGAGTCAATTGATATTTATAATTAATTCGAAATGAAACAAAGGAAGTGTTTTAAAAAACACTTCTTTTTCATTCAAATATGAATCTCACCAAAGAAAAATGGCTTAATAAGAAATTAATATTACCTTTACAAAAAATATCGATGTTTTTTCGAAAGGTAAGATAGAAGAGCGACTGATAATAATGATCCGCATAAAAGAGATGCATAGCTTAATAACATCATACTTACGTGCACATTACCACTGAGATTGTAGAAGCAGGGTACTAATATTGCGGATTGATGCATTTCAGTTAAAAAAACCCCGGGACGTGGCAAAGCCTTGTTGTAAAAATGGTAATTGGTGCGGTTATTGTGCTTAAATCATTTTTATGGTCCAATCTTGGAAATCATAGAAATAAGGCGAAACTACACGAAAGGAAGATTAATTGGACTCGTATTCTAAATTACTTAATGGAAGTCCTGAAGAAACCAACGAGAATAATAATCGGTTATAGAGAAAAAAGTGGCTAATCATCCCTGTGTCCAATGAATCACGCAATCTACGAGTTCGCGACTAATAAATAATTAAATGATCGTAATCACAATGAAATTATCGAAAAAAGGAGATTGAGTAAGATATGTTCTAAAGTTGAAATATCATAAGGGGGGTCCCATTAGAGAATTGAAATGAGAATTGAATAAGTAAGGATTAGTTGTGTCTCTTTAGAGGATGTTATTTTCTCGGATTTTTATAGGATGCGCCACTCGGACTCGAAACGATGATGACTCTAGCCTGCTTACTACGGGAGCAGAGTGTCTACCAAGTTAAACATGCGGGCTTAATTGAAATAATAATATCATTCACGTTGAACGTCGAGAACAAGGATCAATATAGTTTAGTAAACATAGAATAGCTAATAAGATTCATTTTAAAATCTATTTTAAAAATCTCTATTCAATCCTATTTGATCTATATTCAAAAAAAATATCTTAGTTGGGCTCCTTGAAGTTTAGTTTACTACTAAACTTTCGCGTACTAGAAACTAAGTTCTTCCAAACAGTTAGAACTCATAGTTTGTGTCGGTCGAGGTTTGAGGTATAGAACTAAGATGTTCCTTTTCTACTTTGATGCGTTTTTTATTTATCGATTTTATTTCTAGATTCAAACAAAATGAAAAAAGATTTTTTTTCAATGAGAAAATTAAATAACAGATTAAAAAATTTCATATGATAACAATTGCTCAACTAAATCAAAAAGAATTTGAAATTTTCTAACGATTTCGAACTTAGTATCATCCTTAGTACATTAGAGTAGTAATTAATATCATTATATCTATAATGTAGATTACCAAAAAATTTGGTTTTGTTAGGATATAGAAACAACAGAATTTTTCATTTTTATCGTAATCATACTATACTTTTTAACAATGAGAAAAATAATTTTTTTATATTGTGAAAAGTAGATAGAAAAAAAATTATTAGGAATCGATATAAATAACTTTATTCTAATACAACATCTACATAATAACAACAGCTAGGGTTAACTCACTATGGATTGAAGAGGTCAACATTAATTAATGTGAATCAGTTATCTTAAAAAAATTGAAGTTTCCGAGTATGTCCAAGTACGATTATTCCAAGACTTTATTATTTGTTTGTTGCACAAAAAAACTTTTGAACGTCCGGTGGAAACCGATTTAGCTAGAAAAAGCCTTTACTGCAGCTTAAAAATCCTTTTTTTTTTCCAAATATTTACGAATACGTTTTTTTTTGACATAGAAGTACGCTTATTTTTGGGGACTGACATTCCAAAAGGGTTACAAGTTTTTATCGTTGTATGTGAAAGACAGGTATTGTTTGTCAAAAGGATTGTTACTTTTAGTCATTATCTATACTTATTCACTGTAGAATAGTTTTTAAAAAGCATTTTCAAAATATATTTAAAAAAACCTCATTAAAATCTAATTTTATAAAACATATTATTAAACATATATATTAAAAACCAAAACAAAACATATAATATATGGATTATTACGCATACGTATGCAGTCACATATCACATAACAACAAACACAGGGGATAAAAACTACAAGTAGAAAAGGAAGGAAAATTTTTGTGTGGAAAAAGAGTTGTTTTCTATTAATTGATTAAGCGCAGAGTGCTATGTTTGTAATTCAAATTACCATTCCAACTAGTAGTTAATCTGTTTAAACAAAGATATTCATTAACCAATAAAGAAACATCAGTTTCTATATTCGCAGTTCTATCGAAGGAAGGAGTTCTTCCGTGATAAATAAAGTGTTCCTATGTATTGGAGCCAATCAAAACAGAAGTTTTTCCTATGTTTGGAATCCAAATCACAAACATAAGTGTGGGTCCTTATTGTATGGACCAATCAACAGTTTCAGAAACGGAGTTACAGAGGGAGTTATGGAAGACTATAAACAAATGAACAAATAGGATAACTAGGTCCTTTTTATTTAAAATTAAATATGGATAATAGTATCATATTAGAATCAAGTACTCCCTTGTGATATAACTCTTTTTTATTATTAACTATTTTTTTTTTATACGATATAATATGGCTAGAAATTACCGAATAGAATATTCTACAAAGACTAGGACTAGATAGTAGAATGATTAAAGATTTCATTTGTTGGCTTATGGAACATACAATCAATATGAATGGATAATACCTTTCTCCACTCCAGTTACATTGTAAATAGGATTTTGATCTACTGATTCCGACAGCAAAAAAAAAGATTCGTCGTATATGGCTTTTTATAGGGTTTACTGTTAAGTATAGTTATGGGTTATCAGCCAAATTTATCTATTCAACAAATACATGGAAGTCCATCTATCAATATCTATGGCTTGGACAATCAATAATGATTTTTCCTAGAGTTGGATATTGAGCGGAACCACTTAGGTCTATTATGTCAATACATAATCATACTGTTGGAATCTTGGTCTTATTATAGTGACAATTATATTTCACGCGTCAAGGATATCTGAGATTTTTTGCTAAATGAGTTTTTTCAATCTTACATGTTGGGAGAGTTACCAGTTTCCAATTGATACAAATTGATATTTTTTGGGAACTGGTGGGGAGGTGTCCTATTATTAATAGGATTTTGGTTCACACGGACGATGCAGCAAGTGCTGTCAAAAAGCTTTGGTAATCTAAGCGTGTAGGGATTTTGGTTTTTAAATTATAGGAATCTTTAGGTGTTCTTGGCTAACAGGTAGTTTAGAATTCGGATTGGTTCGAAATAACTAATAACTTGATCCATAATAATGGGGTCAGTTCATATTTGATACTTTGTGTGACTCGTTATTATTTCATTGGTGGCAGTGCTAAATCCGCACATTCCCCCCGTCAGTATAGGTTACCGAGACCATGGAAGGACCCCACTCCCATCGCGGCTTATACACGTGCTGCTAATATGGTAGCAGGCAGAATTTTCTTGTAGCTCGACTTTCTTCCTTTTCATAGCTATACCTTACGTAATGAATCATATCTTTAATAGTGTACTAACAGTATACTAGGAGCATACTCTTGGCTCTTGATCAAAGAGATATAAAAGAAGTTTAGCCTATCTACAATGTCTCATTGGTTATATATTGTTTGTTAGCCTCTAGGTTATCGGTCTTATCGAGTGCTTTATTCCTTGATCACTCATGCTATCTCAGCTTTATTGTTTTTGGGGATCCGGATCTATAGGCATTCAATGGAACCTAATTGTCGGATATTCGCCAGAAAAAAGGTCAGAATATGCTCTTTGGGTGGTTAAGAAGATATGTTCCAATTACCAAGAACTACTTTTTATTAGGTACACTTTCTATTTGCGCGTATTCCACCTCTTGCTTGTTTTTGGTCCAAAGATGAAATTCTCATGATAGTTGGTGTATCACAATTTTCGCAAAAGCTGTTCACAGGCAGGATTGGACTGAAGTTGATATGTTCGGTGTATTTTACTTACATTTGATGGACATTTGCGCGGTCATTTTCAAGTTACAGTAGCACAAAAAAGAGTTCGTCCTATTTCAATATCTCTATGGGGAAAGGAGGTACCCCAAGCACAGTCAATAGAAATGGAACTTTACAACAATGAAAATACAGGTCTTCTTTTTTCAAAGGATTCATGTATAAATTTGATAATAATCTAAAAAAAATGGCATACGATAACTTTAATACTTCTTTCGAAAAAAAACAGTACACTTACATGTACCCTCGCGGACGTGGACAATACTAGCTATTTCCTCTGCTTATATTGGTATTATTACTGTTGTTGGCAAATAGGAAATTCATTGTGATCAAGGAGTAATAATTTGGATATATTATCCAAATGGTTAACTCCACTCACAAAACCCTTTTCATCCAAATTCGATAATCTGGGGACTGGATGGAATTTTTACAAATGCAATTTTTTCAGTAAAGTATAGCTATTCCGGACTATCATAGCATATATCTTATATGGGTCTGCTATTAATTTTACGGAATTTGAACTTATCAATTAATTTGAAAAAGGTGGTCCTAAACGACTTAGCTGGGACCAAATCAACAAATGGGATAACAATGGTCTATAATCGTGGTACATAGGACATTTTTTTATACTCGGGTTGTTACCATGGTATTATAAGGGGAGAACCGAACTAACTCAGTTTTTGATAGATATATAATTGATGGAATTACAAATGGGGTTGGCATTGCAGTATTTTTTATAGGGGAAGGAATCAAATCTATGGGAGGTGGACGATCTCTTTTATCTATTCTTGTATTTATTTTATGCATCAATATCGTTATTCATTTTTTTATTTTTTTTATAATTTTTTTTTTTTTTATGTAGAAAGATCTCTTTTTTTATACCTTACATTATCTCTATTACTAATCCTTGTGCACTTTGGTGTTCCTAACCGCCATGATTTTGATTGATCTACGGCATGGTAATAAATACAAGACAGTAATGAAAAACTCCATACAGTTGATTCTTTTACACCGCTTCAAGAGATGCTGACGAGATGAGGAATTTAATTTGGGGGTAAACAGTTTACACGGCTTAGTACTTCAACTTGATCTTGTACATAGAAATGAGATTATTCTTCTGACGCAAACTTCTAAGTTGTTTTGTTTCAATCAATAACTTCTGGTTTAATCATGACCCGAATGATGGAATAAAAAATAAAATAACTATTCAATGACATTACATTAACTTCTTTCCTTACGTCTAGGAAAGAATATAAAGTTCATGTTCAACGAATCACAAGTAGAGATATTGATAACCACATAGAGTTAATGGTATTTCATAATAATAGATTGAGCAGCAGCTCGTAGACCACCTGAAAGGAATATTTATTATCGATCCGATCCGGACATAAGAAGCCAATAGGAGCAATACTTGAAATGGCGACCATAAAAAACACCTACTGAGATCGGCTAAAATGGGCGATACCCAAAGGAATTACTAAATAATTAGTAGAATTGATATGACCACGTATAGACGGTCCAATACTAAACAAACGAACATCTCCTCTAGATGGAGAAGGAAGGTATTCTTTAAAAAGTAGTTTAGTTCCATCTGCTAGAGCTTGAAGAATTCCCAAGGGGCCGGCATAGTCAGGCCCAATACGTTGTTGTAGCGCGCAGAATTTCTCTTTAAACAACCAATTACTCGTACCCCTATTGAATTCCCAATAATATAAGGTGTCAAAATGGGTACAAAGAAGCATAGGAGTCCATATACTTCTTTAAGGATTCCGATATAGCAAAAAGGAATGCATAGTTTGTACTTCTTAGGATCAATTATCATTTCAACACGATCAACCTCTCCCATAAGATATCTATACTACCCTAGTATCGTCATGATAATCAGCCAATTTCATTCTTTTAACTAGATGAGGAAGATTGCAAAATTTTGAAGCGGGTGTGGACGAATTTTCCATTCCACGGGAAACACTATTATTCATATCAAATTAAATTCCTAATTCCCCTTTTGGGGCTTATAGCTCTCACTAAAGTTCTTGTTTTCGACAATTCAAATTGGGTGAAGGTTTTTTACAATAAATCTATATCCAAAATCAGTCCATCGGAAATTTTTTGCTCTATCAAAGCGTCGGATTCTAATTCTCATACGGGTCCTCCACGGAATTCCTTCTAAGACCTTGGTGATTATTGTTATAGATTCCCTCATTGACAGATTCGTACGGGAAATAAAGAGATAACGAATCTCCTTCTTTTTGCCATGGACTTGCCCAATCGAATTCATGTAACACTCATTATTTATCAATTCTACGGAAGATCCCATTGTGTCCAGAAGCTGTAACATCGTCATGATAAACCCCAATTTATTGCTTCCTCTACACCAATACTTGCCCACTCCTTCGACTCCTCGCAACTCCAAAAACAAGGGGAGTTGCGTAATGAGTTTTTTTGTATGCAACAATTCCTGTTAAAAAATAATCGCAAAATCACAAACATTATCTATTCAGGCATAAGGTAGACGGCAGCTACTCCTCCGATGCGGAAATAATTATTGCATCATGGCATACCTTGGCGGCTTCGACTAAATCATTATCAAGCTCTCTCTCTTGAAAATATAGGAAAAACGGGAGGTCTCGCGCGAGTATCCGCATAAAAGGCCCAAGCCATAACAAGGAGAAGCTATACGGATCAGCTCACAGCAGAATTACTGGATATACTAGGCCCTTTTAGGGACTTGAACATTTTACCAGTTGTGCTGGGTGCATTTACCGTTATTGCCTCTGTGAACATAGTAGCTAAATAATCCCAAACGGTTACATAAGGCACGATATTGGATAATGTTCGGTTGTTTTCCGCTTATTTTTCCATCCCTCTGTGAAATAGCCAATATGGGTTCACATTGTGTTGTTTAAGTCAATAACATCTTCCCAATCGAGAGTAAACATCAGTCGAAGAACCACCAGCATTGATGGTGGGGGACCCATATTAACTATCATGAAATCTTTTTTGTAGCCGGTACCGTCATATCTTTTCTTACTTAAATTCATTATTTCATGAATTCTCAAAAAAGTAGGAGGTTCATAAATAAAAAATCTAATACACGAAATACTAATTCATTAACGATTTAATTAACGATTTTTTGGGCTCCCGAAATTAATCCAACTGGTTCAGATTAATTTCTTATAAACGCGCTCATTTTTCTTTGACAAATAGCCAGCAGGACGTTGACGTTTTCTCAGACTTTTTTGTGACTCTTTGTGCTAAAAAATATATTTTGTGCAATCCAAAATGTGAAGTAAGTCTTCGTATCTATTGGTGAACTTATACGTGAAATTCAACAGACAGAAAAACCCCTGTTTTCTATTTGCTTCTTGTGAAGAAAGTGAACTGAATGAATTTTTGACCATAAAACTTTTTTTATCTTTTCTTTTCTCTTTTCCATGCCATGGGATTTTACGATCAGGAAAAATAAAATAATAATTATTATATTATGTCAATTTTTTTGAATCTAAGTACACGCAAAACATTTAGATTTATCCGTTTCTATCTAAATCAAATTTCCATTTGATTTAGATAGACAAAGAAAGGAAATATATTTAGAAAGGATAAAAAATAGATTCTGCATTACGAAAGGAGAAGGATTTCTGGCAACTAAAAGATTCTGTAGATTCTTTCTAGATTGCAATGAATTGTACACAAGTAAAACGTATCAGTACAGAACGTAACACCACCATAGGTACATCTTCGGTTTTATTTACTGAAACGGCATTGATTATAATTTAGGAAAATACTATTAAATAATTCTGAATCGTGGAGATCGTATCTTGGACATACTGAAACGACCTACCCTATTGGTATCCAACATAGCGATTGCATACAAGCTAAACTTCTAATCGGTAATGGGCCAAAGAAACAATTGCATTTAATTAATTATTAATCCGTTATAAGACGTTTGTCTCATTCCAAATTGTTCAGAGTTTTCTTTGTTGTTTTCGTGCAAAATACTGGATTTCTATTCACAAATCCCGAGTATGAGAGTTGAAACAAATTAGAATTCTCAATTCTCTACGACGTGCTAGGAATAGAAATTTTCAGGAACAAAAGAAATTATATGACTTGATCCCCATTCACAAAATATTGCCATGTGTCAGGGATTTTAAAATTCTTCTTATCAACTATCTTTTCTTTAAGGTATTTTCTATTAATTGGGGTTACTCTTATTGCGACCAAATGAAATATTATGCGTTTTTGAATATATAAGAATTTCATCCCTTCTAAAGATAGACGAATTGGTTTCGATAATGAATATTCCCCTTTTATTAATTCTGTAAGAGATGTATCTTTTGAATCAGCATCATCCAGATGTATCTCTCCATCTTTGAATCGAGGATTAGTATTTCCTTGGATTTATTCAATCTTAAGAGGAGACAATATATACTAAAATTATTAAAAATTTTTTTGATTCAAGGGTCACCCATGTCTTAATGAAAAATTAAAAATGTTTAAGAAACAAATCTAGTTCTCCTTCCTTATTTTTCTTGGAATTCTTTTTTTTCTTTTTTTTTTTTTTTTTTTTTTTTTTTACCTTTTGTAATGTTGATCTCGTGTTGCAATCCTCTCAGGATATTCCTCTTGTTTTTGGTTGTTGTTGGATTGATACAAGATGTGATTGACCTCTTTTTCTTGGTGGAATTGGAAATCTATTTTAACGTGAATCTTTGATGTTGATTTTGACTAATCTTTTTGTCATTTGATGTTGACTAATATTTTTTTCATTTGATTGACTAATATTTTTTTGGATTTGATCTAATATTTTTTTGATTTTGGTTTTGACTAATTTTTTTTGATTTTGAATAATTTTTATTGATTTTGATTTTGGACTAATATTTTTGATTGGATAATAATTTTTCTTGGTTTTGATTTTGACTAATATGTTTTTGATTTTGGACTAAATTTTTTTTGTTTTGTTTGACAATATTTTTTTGATTTTGATTTTGACATAATATTTTTTTGATTTTGATTTGAACTAATATTTTTTTCATTTGATTTTGGACGATATTTCATTTTCATTTGATTTTGACTGATATCATTTCATATAAATATTAGAAAGAAGTAATTATTGGTTATGATCAAACGGTGTAATCTTAATGCATCAAAAGGGTAACACAAATTCTGGGAAGAACCAAGGTTCTAGATTTGATATGGTAGAATAATTTCGATTTCATCCACATCCAATCAATAAAATTTTTTTGAGAGTCTTGTAGTCTTACGGTTATTTGTATAAATTTCGGTACCGATATACCCATATCGGTCCAGTCCTCAATACTAACTATTGTTCTCAATATCACTATTGTTCTCAATATCACTATGTTCCCACTATCCTATGGTATTCTAAGGCAAAAATGAAAGAATTCTATATATCCAACTATTTCTATCCAAGATTTTTAGGGGTATCAATTAAATATATCCTGGTTTTACGGTCGGTACACCTCATAGATATTTAGCAATACATAAAACGATTCGGGTTCAGTGTGATGAGTCCTTCACTATTCCCCCTAACTTATTATATTAATGTGATAAAAGATCATATCTGTAGTGTTTTTTTAATTTTTCTTCTTTCGGACTCGTCGATTTAAATTCCAGCATAAAACTTTTCAGTCATGGAATGAAGTAATCGGTCTTGGTTTTTTATATGAATACAATTCATTGTTCTTTATTTGAATAGTATCAACGTTGATTGACTCTATTTCGCCATTTGTGGTTTTCGGTTAAGAATTCGGACCATTTGCTCCGAGAAAAATTATATGTAATGACCCTTTAACCCGTTTTTCCATTTACTTCATTCCAGACTTATAATTTCTTATGCCTTGATTTGGAAGCAAAATATTCCTCGTGTAATACAATATATACTTTTATCTGGTCTTTAATAAAAGGATAGGTCCCGTGATCGTGATATTGAAGTACAGATCTCAGGTGCTGTTGTTAAATAATTGGGTTTGTGACAATTGTAAAAATACATCTGCTTGGACAAGGAAGATAAGTCGTGATAAGGGTTTAAATCATTTATATATTAGGATTAGAAAAGACTTTTTATAGCGAAAAAAGTCATTGTAGCGGATCGGTTTCATCAATCCTTATTGATTTCTTTAATCGTTTGTAAATGGATTCATTGATAATGGTTTTTTAAAAGGGTGGCAATTTAACCTTAGAAATGGTCCCTCATACATTGCAAGAATCTATGTATAGTTTTCAATGAAAAGATTCATAACATCAATGTGATTTGCGTATTAATCGGTATTTTTCGTTAAGTATCTGCACAAATCTGGTTTTGTAATTCCGGTATTTTCATAATGGATAGGCTGGAAACTATTTTTTCTTGTTTTTGTGACCCTTCTATTTGATTCCTTACTTGTCGATTGTCTTATCAGCAAGATCTTTCATTTTTGTTTCGTGAGTAAAGAATT
>PYDT01001283.1:0-13988 GCA_004837865.1 Musa balbisiana | reverse complement strand
AAGAGATGGCTGCCATAAGCATGTACGGTTGTCGTGCCTTTACTTCTCTCTAGATCTCCGGCTTCAAGCCCTCAATAAAGGGCCACATAGCTATTTTGGATAATCATGAGTTTGATTAGATAACCTGTCAAACCTGGTTGGCACTCCTGAATGGTGGAGGTTTGTCGGATCTTTCTAGGTGTTCGTCAATGTTCTCGTAAAATCGGTTGGTCCGAAGCGGATCATGGTCCTTCTGGGATGGTCGCCCGGAGAGGACTACATGAGTATATTTAAAACAGCTAACCACTGTACGGTTTCCCCTTCAAGTGTATAGCTGTAATTCACAATAGATAAAATACGGTTCGAGTCCTTAGGTTTCCGAACTGTTGTAATGTAAAAAGAAGTGCTCGAATCATTGCTATTTGACTCGGACCTGGTCTAAAAAGTCGAGGTTATTCGAAGTGTTTGTTGAACACGGCCAAAGTAAGGGAAAAACCTCGAAATGATTTCAATATTGGACCTTGGACAATAATAGTTCCGAATCGAATCTCTTTGAAAGGAGATCTTTGCGCATGGTAGCCTGCTCCAGTCCCCTACGAAAATGTTATTGGTTAGCCCATACACTCACATGTTTCTAGCGATGCACATGGCATCATCAAATGGATTACAACGTCTGATAAGAATCTCAACGCACTAGAAACGCCCCTTGTCGACGATCCTTTACTCCGACAGGATCTAGGGTCCTCGAAACAAGGTGATATCTCACACCGGGTAATCTTAACCCTTCCTCCTCTTACTATTAACTACAGAATGTTCTTGTAACATTATGGCCAAATACCAGGATATAAGCAGTGAGTGATTTCAAATCCAGAGGTTAATCGGACTCTGGCAACTTTACGTAGGCAGGAGTTTGGTTTTTTTGGGGGTGATAGTGGAAAAGTTGACAGTAAGTCAACCTTACTGTCATCTACAGAACCGTACATGAGATTTTCACCTCATTACGGCTCTATAGTTCAATTCGTTCGAAGTAATTGGATCCTTTCTTCGTTCGAGAATATCTCCCCCTTATGCACTCCGTACGAAGAGTAAACTAAGACCATTCAGCACGTTTTAATGTTCCCAATGAACACTTTCCATTTATGATCAAAGGGAGATTATTTTTTTAACCAAAAACATATGCGGATCAAATCACGATTTTTATAATAAGACTAAGAAATCTTTCTCGATACAATCCCCGCCCTTATTTTTCGGAATCGAAGCTCCTTTCGATTGAATTGTTCATTTGAATCTGGGCTCTTTATCTTATACTTATTTGAATATCTACTATTTTTTTTTTGCTTTATTCGTTATTTCATTTCGATTGTCTTTCACCTCTCTTTTCTTTTTATTCCCTTCCATCATTCCTTAAGTTCCCATGGGTTGTTGATCCTGTAGAATCTGACCCATTTTCTCATCGAGCGAGGGGACGAAATAAATCAGATTTAATTTTTTCGATCAAAAACAAAAAAAGTACTATGTGAAATCTTCGGTTTTTTTCCTCTTCTCTATCCTACCCCAAGAGTTTGAATCAATAGAGAACCTTTTCTTCTGTATGAATCGATATTATTACATTCCAATCCTCCAGATACCCCAAGGAAAACCCGATTGGATACAAAATGACGGGTTAGTGTGAGCTTTATCCATGCGGTTGCACTCTTCAAATAGAATTCATTTTCTGAAAGATCCTGGCTTTCGTGCTTTGTGAGTCGTCCGAGATCCTTCGAGACCTATGTTGTGTGAAGGGATACCATATGAACGATCGATGCGGGTACGGGCCCGCGGTATCAATGAAACCGGGAAAGGTATCACAGAAAGACAGTTTTTTTCTAGTATATTATATTAGATTAGTTCGTGATCCGGTTCGGCTATATAGTATTAGTTAGGATCCCGGTTCGGTGAGTAGTCCTTTCTCCGTGATGAAACTGTTGGCAACAGTCCTACATTTTGTCTCTGTGACGAGGAGAAAGGGGGGGGCTCCGCGGGAAGAGGTTGTACCGTTGAGAGGAAGCAAGGGCGTCAACCTGCTTCAAATATACAACATGGATTCTGGCAATGCAATGGAGTTGGACCCTCATGTCGATCCGAATAATTCAGTCGTCACAGAGGTAAATCTTTGGCATGCTGGGCAAGGGGATAGTAAGTTACAAATTCGTGTCTCGGTAGGACATGTATTTCTATTACTATGAAATTAATATTCTATAAACTATGAAATTAATATTTCTTAACATGAAATTAAGAACTGAAAATGAAGTAGTTCATGGTGGGGTTACATATCCTTTTTCTTGTATATGTATTCCTACGAAAGGAATTTGTCCATTTTATTTTCGAGGTCTCAAAAAAAGGGTGGGGAACACATAGGAACTATGAAGGGAAAATGATAAAGAAATGTAGCTCCAGTTCCTTCGAAATGGTAGATATTTGGCGCAAGAAGAAGGGGTGATGGGTGTCTCTACCATCTTGACTTGGTCTGCGTCCCTCTTTTTTTAACAATCCGAGTCGGGTCTTCTCCTACAAGTATCGAATAGAAACATGCTGAACAAATCTTCTTCATGTAAAACCTGCTCTGCTCGATTTAGATCGGGAAAATCGTTACGGATTTTATGAAAACCATGTGCTATGGCTCGAATCCGTAGTCAATCCTATTTCCGAGAGGAGCAGTTGACAAGAATCCAATTTTCCCATATTTACTATCCATTTACCCATATGGTTGTATCTATCCATATAGTGCGAAAAGAAAGGGCCCGGCTCAAGTTGTTCAGGAATAGTGGCCGTGCGTGAGTTTTCTCGACCCTTGCCTTAGGATAGGTTAGTTCTATTTCTCGATGGGACGGGAAGGGATATAATCAGCGGTAGAGTGTCACCTTGACGGGTGGAAGTCAGCAGTTCAGTCCTGATTATCCCTAAACCCAATGTATTTTCTATTTTGACTTGCTCCCCCGCCCGTGATCGAACGAGAATGGATAAAGAGCTTGATGGGATTGAGTGATAGGGTAGGGATGAATCTAATTGTGGGAGCGAATCTCAAGGGAATATGAAGCGCATGGATACAAGTTATGCCTTAGAATATGAAAGAGAATTCCGAATAGCTTTGTCTACGAACAAGGAAGCTATAAGAATGCAACTATGAATCTCATGGAAGAGTTCGATCTGTCCAGGGAGAACGATTGGCGGCATGCTTACCACATGCAAGTCGACGGGAAAGTGGGTTGCACCCGTGGCGGAAGGGTGAGTAAAGAGTAAGAACCTCTGACCTTGGGAGGGGAACAACAAACTGGAAACGGTGCTAATACCCGGAGGCTGAGAGCCAAAATGGAGGAGGAATCCGCCCGAGGGGGGCTTGCGTCTGATTAGCTAGTTGGTGCGGTAAATAGTTACCCCAAGGCATATCAGAGCTGGTCGAGAGGGATGACAGCCACAACTGGGACTGAGACACGGCCCAGACTCATACGGGGGCAGCAGTGGGGAATTTTCAGCATGGGCGAAAGCCTGACGGAGCAAGCAATGCCGCTGGAAGTATAGAAGGCCCACGGTCGTGAACTTCTTTCTCGGAGAAGAACAATGACGGTATTTGAGGAATAAGAATCGCTAACTCTGTTGCCAGCAGCCGCGGTCTAGCAGAGGATGCAAGCGTTATGCCGGAAGATTGGGCGTAAAGCGTCTGTAGGTGGCTTTCAAGTTCCGCCGTTCAAAATCCCAGGGTCAACCTGGACAGGAGGTGAACACTCCCAAGCTGGAGTACGGTAGGGCAGAGGGAATTTCAGGTGGAGCGGTGAAATGCGTAGAGATGGAAAGACGAAACACAACGGCGAAAGCACTGGGGCGACACTGACACTGAGAGACGGAAAGCTAGGGGACAAATGGGACTTAGAGAACCCAGTAGTCCTAGCCGTAAACGAGGGATACTAGGCGCTGTGCGTATCGACCGCGTGCAGTGCGGTAGACTAACGCGTTAACGTCGCCCGCCTGGGGGAGTACGTTCGCAAGAATGAAACCTCAAAGGGAATTGACGGGGGCCCGCACAAGCGGTTGGAGAATGTGGTTTAATTCGATGCAAGCGAAGACCTACCAGGATTTGGACATGCCGTGAATCCTCTTGAAAGAGAGGGGTGCTTCGGGGAACGCGGGACACAGGTGAGGTGCATGGCTGTCGTCAGCTCGTGCCGTAAGTGTTGGGTTACGCCCCCGCAACGAGCGCAACCCTCGTGTTCGTGTGCCACCATTGAGTTGGGAACCCTGAACAGACTGCCGGTGATAAGCCGGAGGAAGGTGGGGATGACTCAAGTCATCAATGACCCTTATGCCCTGGGCGGACACACGTGCTACAAATGGCCGGGACAAGGGTGGTCGCGATCCGCGAGCGGTGAGCTAACCCAAAAACCCGTCCCTCAGTTCGGATGGCAGGCTGCAAATCGCCTGAATGAAGCCGGAAGAGCTAGAATCGCCGGTCAGCATACGGCGTGAATTCGTTCCCGGCCGTGTACACACCGCCGTCACACTTGGGAGCTGGCCATGCCCGAAGTCGTTACCTTTAACAGCAAGGGAGGGGGATGCCGAAGGCGGGCAGTGACGGAGTGACGCGTAACAAGGAGCAGTACGGGCAGGTGCGGCTGGATCCCCTCCTTTTCAGGAGGAGATAATGCTTATGCTTGTTGGGTATTTTGGTTTGACACTGCTCACACCCAAAAAGAAGCGAGCCTACGTTGCGTAAGTTGGATATGGAAGTCTTCTTTCGTTTCTCGACGGTGAAGTGAAGGACCAAGATCATGAGCTTATTATCCGAAGGTCCGAACGTTAGTTGATAGGACCCTTTTGTACGTCCCCATGTCCCTCCGTGTGGCGAACATGGGGACGTAAAAGGAAAGAGAGGTGGGTTTTTCGTCGCTTTTGGGCATAGCAGGCCTCCACACTGAGGCCCACACGACGGGCTATTGTCAGGGTAGAGCGCGCCACTGATAATTACGTTCGTTGTGCATGGCTGTGAGGGGCTCTCAGCAACATGGATAGTCAATGTGCTCATCAGCGCCTTGAACGGAGTGTGGAAAGCCCAAGGCCACATTAGCATGGAGTACTCATCCTGTTCGAATCGGAGTTTGAAACCAAAGTCTCCTCAGGAGGAAGATGGGCGACATTCGGTGAGATCAATGTAGATCCACTTCTATCAACTCGTGGGTCCGGGCGGTCGGGGGGGACCACCACGGCTCCCTATCCAACATTCTAGAGCATCCATACATCCCTTATCAGTGTATGGACAGACTCTCCTCGAGCACAGGTTAGGTCGGCCTCAGATGGAAAATGCGAGCACATAACACGGGAAAATGGAGCACCTAAAACAACGAATCTTCAAGACCCCAAGAACTACGAGATCGACCTTTTGCATTCGGGGGAGAGGGCAGGGATCGTACCCTCGGCCTTTTTTTCATGCTTTTCCCGGAGGTCTGGAGTCGAAAGCAGCAATCAATAGTATTTACCCTAATCCTCCCTTCCCGAAAGGAAGAACGGAAATCTTTTTCCTGTCGCAGGGACCAGGAGATGGACTAGCCATAAGAAGCATGCCTTGGTATAAATAACTCACTCTGGTCTTCGACCCCCTCAGGACTTACGAGCGCCCCCCCCGATCAGTTGCAATGGATGCTGTCTATTATCTATCTTTGACTCGAAAATGGGGAGCAGGTTTGAAAAAGGATCTTAGAGGTCTAGGGTTGGGCGGGCGGTCTCTTAAACGCCTTCTTGTTTCTTCCCATCGGAGTTATTTCAAAGGGAATTGTCATGGTAGGAGAAGGGGGAACAACGCACCTTGAAGAGCGCAGTACAACGGAGAAGTTGTATGCTGCGTCGGGAAGGATGAATTGCTCCCGAAAAAGAATCTATTGATTCTCTATCAATGGAGTTGGATCGTAGGTGCGATGATTTACTTACGGGCGAGGTCTGCTGGTGCAAGTCAGGATGGCCCAGCTTGCGCCAGGGGACAAAGAATAGAAGAAGCATCTGACTCTTTCATGCATACTCCACTGGCTCGGGGATATAGCTCAGTTGGTAGAGCTCCGCTCTGCAATTGGGACGTTGCGATTACGGGGTGATGTTACTTGTCCAGGCGGGTAATGATAGTATTTGTACATGAACGGTGGCTCACTTTTCTAAGAGTAAGGGGAAGCGGACCGAAACATGCCACTGAAAGACTCTACTGAGACAAAAGGATGGGCTGTCACGAACGTTAGAGGAGGTAGGCATGGGCAGTTGGTCAGATTAGTCGGACGTACAGGACGATAGTTGGGAGTCTGGAGGCTATCATAATTTTTTTTTTTTTTTTTTTTTTTTTTTTTTTTTTTTTTTTTTGGGGTTCCCTCATCTGGGATCCCTGGGGAAGAGATCAAGGTTGGCCCTTGCGAATAGCTTGATGCACTATCCCCTTAAACCCTTGTGAGCGAAATGTGGCAAAAGGAAGGAAAATCCATGGACCGAACCATCGTCTCCACCCGTAGGAACTACGGAGATCACCCCAAGGACGCCTTCGGGCATCCAGGGGTCAAGGACCGACAAGAGGACCATGTTCAATAAGTTGGGAAAGCATTAAGCTGGTCCGCTCTCGGTTGGGCAGCAGTAAGGGTCGGAGAAGGGCAATCACTCGTTCTTAAAACCCAGCATTCTTAAGACCAAAGAGGTAGGCGGAAAAAAGGGGGGAGCTCTCCGTCCTGTCTCCTGTAGATGGATTCTCCGGAACCACAAGAATCCTTAGAATGGGATTCAAATCAGCACTTTTGGATTTGAGAAGAGTTTGCCTTTGGAGAGCACAGTAAGATGAAAGTGTGTACGCTCGTGTTTCGGGGGGGAGTTATGTATATCGTTGGCCTCTATGGTAGAATTAGTCGGGGGAGGCTGAGAGGCGGTGGTGACCTGTGCGGATGTACAGCGGTTAGAGTACGCTTACTCCAGCCCGTGAACTTAGCTGATACATGATAGACACCCCCAATTCGGCAGTTCGATTTAGATTTATCATTCATGGACGTTGACTAAGATCCTTTAGTTAGCAGAACCTTGGATGGCATAGCCTTAACGTTAATGGCGAGGTTCAAAAGAGGAAAGGCTTAGGTGGAGTACCTAGGCACCCAGAGGACGAGGAAGGGCGTAGCAAGCGACGAAATGCTTCGGAGTTGAAAATCAGCATAGATCCGGAGTTCACGAATAGGGCAACCTTCGAACTGCTGCTGATCCCATGGGGCAGGCAAGAGACAACCTGGCGAACTGAAACATCTTAGTAGCCAGAGGGCAAAGAAAGCAAAAAGCGATTCCCGTAGTAAGCGGCGAGCGAAATGGAGCAGCCTAAACGTCAAACCGGGGTTGTGGGAGAGCAATAAGGCGTCGTGCTGCTAGGCGAGCGGTGGAATGAATGCTGCACCTAGATGGCGAAAGTCAGTAGCCCGAAAGCAAACTAGCTTACGCTCTGACCCGAGTAGTGGGGCACGTGGAATCCCGTGTATCAGCAAGGACCACCTTGCAAGGCTAACTACTCCTGGGTGACCGATAGCGAAGTAGTACCGGAGGGAAAGTGAAAAGAACCCCATCGGGGGAGTGAAATAGAATCAGAACCGTGAGCTCCAAGCAGTGGGAGGAGAAAGAATGTGATTTTGGGGACCGCGTGCCTGTTGAAGAAGAATGAGACGGCGAATCTAGGCGTGTTGGTGAAGGGAACCCACCGGAGCCGTAGCGAAAAGCGAGTCTTCATAGGGCCGATTGTCACTGCTTAGGGACCCGAACCTGGGGGATCTATCCATGGACCAGGATGAAGCTTGGGTGAAAATACTAAGTGGAGGGTCCGAACCGACTGATGTTGAAGAATCAGCGGATGAGTTGTGGTTAGGGGTGAAATGCCACTCGAACCCAGAGCTAGTGGTTCTACCCGAAATGCGTTGAGGCGCAGCAGTTGACTGGACATTCTAGGGGTTAAAGCACTGGTTTCGGTGCGGGCCGCGAGAGCGGGTGGTACCAAATCGAGGCCAAATTGAATACTCGATATGACCAAAATAAGAGGGATCAAGCGTAGGCCGTGAGACGATGGGGGATAAGCTTAATCGGTCGAGAGGGAAACAGCCCGGATCATCCAGCTAGGCCCCATAAATGACCGCTCAGTGATTAAGGAGGTAGGGGGGCAGAGACAAGCCAGGAGGTTGCCTAGAGCAGCCACCCTGAAAGACCCGTGAGTTAATAGCTCATGATCGAGCGCTCTTGCGCCGAAGATGAACGGGGCTAAGCGATATGCCGAAGCTGTGGGATGTAAAATGCATCGGCTGGGGAGCGTTCCGCATTAGAGCGAAGCACCCGCGCAAGCAGGTGTGGACGAGCGGAAATGAGAATGTGGCTTGAGTAAGCAAAATTGGGGAAATCCAATGCCCCGAAAACTAAGGGTTCCTCCGCAAGGTTTAGTCCACGGAGGGTGAGTCAGGCCTAAGATACAGGCCGAAAAGGCGTAGGCGATGGACAACAGGTGAATAGTCATTTTTTCTTTCATGTTACTACCCCTTGTTGGTCCCGAGGGAACGGAGGAGGCTAGGTAGCCGATAGGATGTTAATCGGTTCAAGGCGCAAGGTGACCTTGCTTTTGCAGGGTAAGAAGGGGTAGAGGAAATGCCTCGCGCCAATGTCGAGTAACAGGCGTACGGGCGCGGAAGTACCCCATGCCTACTCCCAGGAAAAGCTCGAACGACCTTCAACAAAAGGGTACCTGTACCCGAAACCGACAAGGTGGGGTAGGTAGAGACTACCAGGGGCGCGAGACAACTCGCTTACGGAACTAGGCCAAAAATAGCCCCGTTAAATTCGGGAGAAGGGGTGCCTCCTCACAAAAGGGGGTCGCAGTGACCAGGCCGGGCGACTGTTTACAAAAAAAACGGTCTCCGCAATAGTCGTTAAGACCCATGTATGGGGGCTGACGCCTGCCCAGTGCGGAAGGTCAAGGACGTTGGTGACCTGATGACAAGGGGAGCCGGGACCGAAGCCCCGGTGAACGGCGGCCGTAACTATAAACCCGGTCCTAAGGTAGCGAAATGCCTTGTCGGGTAAGTCCGAACCGCACGAAAGGCGTAACGATCTGGGAACTGTCTCGGAGGAGGCTCGGTGCAATACGACATGTCTGTGAAGATGCGGATACCCCACCTGGACAGAAAGACCCTATGAGCTTACTGTCCCTGGGAATTGGCTTTGGGGCCTTTCCTGCGCAGCTTAGGTGGAAGCGAGAAGGACTCCTTCCGGTGGGGCCCGAGCCATCGTGAGATACCACTCTGGAAGACGCTAGAAGTTCTAACCTTGGCAGGACCTACGGCCAAGGGAGCAGTCTCAGGTAGACAGTTTATATTGGGCGTAGGCTCCAAAAGTAACGGAGGCGGCAAAGGTTTCCTCGGGCCGGACGGAGATGGGCCCTCGAGTGCAAAGCAGAGGGAGCTTGCCTGCAAGACCCACCCGTCGAGCAGGGACGCGGAAAGTCGGCCTTAGTGATCCGACGGCCGAGTGGAAGGGCCGTCGCTAACGGATAAAAGTTAATCAGGGATAACCAGGCTGATCTTCCACAAGAGTCACATCGACGGGAAGGTTTGGCACCCTCGATGTCGCTCTAGCACCGGGGGCTGTAGTAGTTCAAAGGGTTGGGCTGTTCAAGTAAAGCGGTACGTGAGCTGGTTCAGAACGTCGGGACAGTTCGGTCCATATCCGGTGCGGCGTTAGAGATAGAGACCGTCACTAGACGAGAGGACTGGGAAGGGACGCACCTCTGGTACCAGTTATCGGCCACCGTAACGATGGTAGCCAAGTGCGGAGGGAGAAAACTGCTGAAAGCATCTAAGTAGCAAGCCCCACCCCAAGATGGCGTCTCTCTTATTCCGATTCCCCAGAGCCCCCGGTAGCACAGCCGAGGACCGGACGGGTTCTCTGTCCCTGCGGGGATGGAGACGACAGGAAGTATTGCGAATCCAAGATAAGTCCACGGCGAGACGAGCCGTTTATTCATTACTATAGGTGTCAAGTGGAAGTGCAGGAGGTATGAGCTGAGGCATCCTCAGACCGAGAGATTTGAACCTTGGTCCTACAAGACCGGATCAATTCGATCAGCACTCGCAATCTATTTCATTGTTCAACTGTTGACAACATGAAAAACCAAAAGCTCTGCCCTCCCTCTTATAATCCACGGATGGAAGGGCAGAGGTCTTTGGTGTCCATTACAGCTCAAGAATTTGGCCTCACAATCACTAGCCAATATGGCTTTGCTCGTCATGCCTTTCTTCGTTCATGGTTTGGTTCGAGATTTGGTGTCCTAGGCCGTAGAGGGAACCACACCAATCCATCCCAGAATCTGGTGGTGAAACTCTACTGCGGGGACGATTACTGTAGGGGAGGTCTGCGGAAAAATAGCTCGACGCCAGAATGATAAAAAGATTAACACCCCCTTATTTAAACCTTTTTCCATATTTGAAATATGAAGAGATAAAAATAAAAAATGCAAAAGGTCAGTCTTATTCAAAACACCAAATTATGACATTCTTCTCTATCACTTCACACGCGCGACACGCACTGTTCCATTATTATAGTAGAGAGGAAAACCGCTTTCACATCTTCCTTAACCCGAAATGAAATGGCTGGGAGAGGAAAGGTTCCTTTTGAGGGGAGCTCCGGGAACAGATCCAGTGGAGACGGCGGTGGGGCCTGTAGATCAGAGGATAGAGCACGTGGTACGAACCACGGTGTCGGGGGTTGAAATCCTCAGCGCCCACAACCTTCCCTTTGTCGAATGGATGGCTACTTTTTCTTTTATTTAATCGGAAAGATTCGATCATTACATATAGAACCAAGACCGGGAACTCAGCATATTTGTGTTTTACCCCGTAACGCTTCCTCAGCCAGGCTGGGCAGAATAGCAGCGCAAGTAAAAGTATTAGTTAGCATAGCAAAAATGAGTTCCTCGTCATTAAAGTTTGCTCGCGGTAATTTGTGGCCTATCGGGAAAATCGATGACTGATTCTTTGAGCACTGCTAGTAATCATCTGAGAATTCTAATTGGGCTTTTAAAATTTCAAGGGATTATCACGGAATTCTACGCAGAGGTATTGAACGGCGATTCCAAATATCGTAGAACAGAATGTGATCACGATGAGATAGAATGCAAAAAACAAAGACAGCGAAAAAAGCGGTTACATACTCCTAACGGTCCAAAGCGAGCCCGTTTAATCCATCTCATCTTAAATTAAGAATGAATCAACTCTCCCCACAGTCGGATTCGAACCTGGACCAGGCGTTAACAGCCGACCGCTCTACCATGAGCTAAAGGAGGAACAACGGAGATCGACCTCATAGAGTTCAACCCCAGGTCTCAACCCATGAACAATATCGAGTCCGAAGCTTCCTTGTAACTCCCGGAACTTTTCGGTATGGTCGTTCCATGCCTCATTTCATAGGGAACCTCAAAGTGGCTCGTATTTCATATATTCATCATATCCCATTCCATCATGTAAGATCCCTTTGGTGTCATTGAAATAAGAATGTCATTTATAGTCTATCGTGCTATTGTATGGGAAGGTAAGGAAATCATTTCATATAAAATAAAGAAATGTTAATAGAAAAGAAAAAAAGGGGGTTTGTGGAGATTTTAAATCTTTTCTACTGGGGCATTTATTATACGTAGCTGGAAGATAATAATTCGGTCGGTGTGGTCGGACTCTATTATGGATTTATGACACATCTCATAGGGGCCCTTTATCTCTTCGTCTTCGGCTCGGGTTATGGAAGAAGGAACCGAGAAGGAAGGTATCAGCAACAACTGGTTTTATTACGGGACAGCATGAGGTTCATATCGATCTAGTAGCGCCTGTTCTGCATGTCTAGCATTGGGTAGACCTATACAATAACTGTCTAGTACCCTTCTTTTGGTTAACTTTCTTCTGGAAACAATCACCAAAACACTTTTTTGATTATGGGTCTACTACCAGAAAAGTCAAATGCGTAAAGATCAGCTTCACGTGTATTTTGAATAATCTCCTTGTCAATATTCAACCATTTCATTGTACCAAGTCAACGTTAGACAGATAGTCACATTTATATGTTTCGATGCAACAACAAGAGGTTATTTGTACAAGTAGTTGTAGTGGTGGTTAATTGGTTACATTTTCTTCATGAAGATGGGTGGGATTGGTATTATTCTGGGATAGGCAAAACATTTTTTTTCGATTCTGTGAGTACTGTAAATTCGATATGGAGTGTAATCTGTTGGTTAAATCTAATAGTGGTACCCTTTGTGTCAGAATGTTGAGACTATTTCTTATGGCTTCGATTTTTTAGTATTCTCTTATTACACCTGTGTCTACTATTAGGCAGAATGCCGTCGCCGATTGTCACTAAGAACTGAAAGAACCTCAGAAAGTCGAAAAGTCAGAAAAGTCGGAAAAAGGAAGAAAGGGAGAAAGTGAGGAAGAGAAAGCGATGTTAGAAGTTGAGGAAGGGAAAGCGAGTAGAAAGTGAGGAAGAAAGCGATGTAGAAACATACTTCCGAAAGGAAGGAGACCTAAAAACGGAAACAAGAGGGTCACCGAAAAAGACCATTCCCTTTATTCGGAAGAAAAGGAGATCCGGGACAAATAGAATGAAACGAGAAGCGATCCGATGTGAAGGAAAGGAAAAAAAAAACAAAACATGAAATTCCACTTTCACTTTAAAGGACAACATGCGATAAAGACTAGCCAGTTTACGAAGATTCTTATCTTGATACATATCAAGAGAATTGGGAATTGGGAAGGACTTGAAGGAAGAGAAAAAGAAAGACTTTTTTGCTGGACTTTGGAAAAACCTATTGTAACTTTTCTTTTCGATTATAAAGCGGTTGGAATCGTCATTGCGAATATAAAAAATCATCGATGGAAAATAGTTAAAAAGTGAATGTCACAATATTTTTTTTATACGTGTTCACAGGGATGGAAAACAAAGCAAATCTTACATACCGCCTAGTTTATCAACTTTTTCGGAATGATAGAACGAAAAATGTCTTTGTACATGACAGAAAAATTTTCCCATGAAGACCTATATGATTATTGGGTTTCCTACGCACTGAGCAAAAAACAATACAACTTGAGCAATGCATGGATAAGTCGAATAAAAACTCTAGAAGAAGAAGAAGAAGAAGAAGAAGAAGAAAGGATATCTCTTGCTCTAGATTATACTTGAAAAAAAGGACCAGATTAGCAAACGATGAGAATGAGCAAGAATACTTGCCAAAAGCGTATGATCTTTTTGCACGGAACCGTATCGTGGAACAATAAAAAAATTCTATTCACATACAACATGAATGATTTAATACTTCCACAAATGATTTATTACTTCTACAAAATGATTTAATTACTTCTACAGAAGAAGAGATTTGTCGATTCCATAGAAAACGTTTTGGATAAATAAGATTCATGGGCTCTTCATTTTCTAAAAATTCTCGAGAATGGAAATTGAACATGAAAAGAAATCCGCTTGATGAGAAAATCATCATTTAAGTATATTGTTAATTTCTTTTAAACGTCAATCGGAACTTCGTTATTTTATGGGAAGAAGGAAAGAAGATTTATTCAGAACGTAAAGCAAAACCTTGAGATGTATTCGACATAATACAACCAATACAAATGATCAAACAAACTGAAAAAATCTTGGATAGAAGAAATCAGAAAAAGGTTCCTCGACGGTCATACAAATTTGGACCGATGAATTACGAAGGACTGGCTCCAGAAAATGGAAAAACAGAAGAAGATATGAAATTAGTTCAAGAAAAGTCGAACGGTGGTGATCTATACTGATAACATCCGGATACGGATACCGATATGATAATCATTGATCAAGCAGAAGCAGAAGAGGTGGCTTTGCATACGTTATTCGCACAACAGATTTTAATCGGGGTATAACAATGATCCCATGCGTGCTCAAAGACGTTAAACAGATTTGGGGAATATTTCAAACAA
>PYDT01000160.1:52500-100000 GCA_004837865.1 Musa balbisiana | reverse complement strand
TATGTAATCCATATGTTGAGATAAGGATGCAAGATTAACTACGACAGCTTGAAGACATAAAGCAAGTCTACCGAAGTCAAGTTCGATGGGTGTTCGAGAGTCCGTTGAGAGTCCGAAGATTCGTCGGAGATGCTGCCGGAACCAATCGAGAAGAAATCGGGGACTTATCGGAGTTTTCGGAAGTCCGCCGAAGAGATCATCGGAGGTTCGCAGAGATCACCGAGAAGGCTCGACTACTCGTTGACTTCGCCACAAGATCGGGAGCCAGCTAGGAGTCCGTCGGACGAAATCCAAGGGCGTATCGGAAGTCCGTCGGAAGATCGCCGGAAAGATCGCCGGAACAAGACTTGAAGTTTGCCAGTTAAAAACTTGCTTAGGAGTATATCTTTAGTTACGTAGTTTGAATGTAATTAAGGTTAGGATTAAGAAATAATCCTAATCTTGATTAGGGGCCAACTGGGCCCAAAATGAAACCTGGTTTGGGCTGGACTTAAAGCCCAACCAGTGACTAGTAAGGTCGGGCGGTGGAACCGCCGGTCTGGGCGGTGGCACCGCCCAGCACCCGAGAGCTAGGCGGTGGAACCGTCGGTCTGGGCGGTGGCACCGCCCAGCACCCGAGAGCCAGGCGGTGGCACCGCTGGACTGGGCGGTGGCACCGCCCAGTACACTGTCAGTGTCAAAACTGATAGGCGGTGGCACCGCCACTAACAGGCGGTGGCACCGCTAGCTTCGGGAACCGAAGAGAATTCAAATTTTGGAGCCCAAATTTGAATCCTCTTGAGGCCTATAAATACCCCTCAATTCTCAGCAGAGATCACAACCTTTGAGGTGTAAGAAATTGAGATAAAGCCTTAGGAAAGTCTTTAGCAAGTCTTGCTTTCAATTGCTTGAGTGTTCACCTCCTTATTTCTCTTTGAAAACTTGTAAGAGTGTGAACCACTTGTAAAAGGTTGTAAGAGGGGTATTTGTCCTTCCCCTTCAAAGAGATTTGCTAGTGGAAGTTGGGAGCCTCATCGAAGAAGGCTTCGCAAGTGGATGTAGGTCATTTTGACCGAACCACTTTAAAATTGGTGTTTTCCTTGAATGTGTGAGTTCTTACTTTTCTGCAATCATTATCTACATACCAAGTTCTTACTTTTCAGCAATCATTATCTACATAGCAGCAAGTTTTCATTTTTCACTTTACTTATGTTACTATCGAAACGAAATCTCCTTGCATTTTACGAAATCGTTTTCAAACTCACAAGTTTAATCCGCTGCACTAATTCACCCCCCCCCCTCTTAGTGCCGCTCCGATCCTAACAGAGACAGCCCAAAGCCACCCACCAAATATGACTACTCAAGGAGAACTCCAGACCCAGCCAAGTGTCATTATTGATCAACGGATAGTGACTCGACGACGACGACCCACTACTAAAGTGCTAATACAGTGGGTGAACCTACCAACAGAAGATGCCACTTGGGAGAACTATGACGACTTGAAGATCAAATTCCCAAAATTCATGAATCGTCAGCCTCGAGGACAAGGCTGATTTGAAGAGGGCGGGTCTATTAGGACTCTAGCTAGGAGAGTCCTAATTGATGGGGGCATTCATGTAAATCCTACCTAAGCCGACCCTTATTAAAGAGGTGAAGAGGCAGGCTAGGGTTTGGAGGTTATTTCTTAAAGAAAAATTAGGAGTTGTAAAGGAATAGGAGTCTTGAGGAGGAGTCATATTAGGAGTCTTGAGTAGAAGTCTTACTTGAGTAAGAGTCTTGAGTAGGAGTCCTATTAGGAGTTAGGGTTTAGAAACCCTATAAATAATCATGTATTTATCCTCTTTTAATAAGCAATAGATGAATCTTTTCTACAGCCTTTGAGCAGCAACTTGGAGGAAGAAACCCCTATAGAGTTCCAGGAGGCCGATCCCCTAAAGAGATCAACCCCAAGCTTTGAATCTGCAAGGGTTCTAACAAGAGGCTCTTGGATATCTCATATCGCGGAGTCCTTCCCTGTTCCTCAAACAATTTGTGGACATATAAGAGAATGGATCTAGCATCCATCTTTTCATGTTGTCTCTATAACTCAGGAGTCATAGAACCCAATATATAGCACTGAGCAAGAGTGGAGTCATCAATGTACTTCACGTAGCGAGCGATCTCATCCTCGCTTGCCCCTACCTCGGGCATAGGCATTATCATGGACATATACGATTTTCTCCGTCATGAGAATAATTCTTAAGTTGCGGAGCCAATCCATATAATTTGGACCAGTGAGGCGGTTGACTTCAAGTATGCCACGTAAGGGATTTGAAAATGACATTTTCTGAAAATAAAGATGCAGCAGAAATGAATAACATGCAGATTTGCAAGAAATAAACTATCAAAATATGGACTTTTATCTTAATATGCTCCCACTATTTTACTAGCAAGTCACACGATACCCTCAACACGTGAAACGAAAGTCTCCGGCGGACTTCTAGTGGGGATCAGGATCCAATTAGCGTCTTATTGTAACCTCGAGGGACTCGACCAATCACACTAAGCCCAAAAGGTAGGCAACTCTTACCGATCACAACTCCTTATGATTCTCATCCTGTTCGGCCTCCGAATCACCATGGTCTCGAGGGACTCGACCAACCATGATGTTCGGTTAAGTCAACACCTTCGTTACAATATGAGTCTGATTTGATGATGTACCCTCGAGAGACTCGACCAACCATACCATGCCCTCAGGTCACTAGTGACATCTCTATGTTATAGATAAGATAGTGAATCGTGATATAGGTGAGCCTCGAGGGACTCAACCAACTCAACCTATACCGGGAATCAGTTCCTACCTATAACGATGGAAGGCCACTTGGGTCAATCTAATTGCCTCACGTTTACTGACTTAATATTATCGAGAGAGAGAGAGGCTTCTATGATTTAGTCTCCTGATATGACATGTCACACATATACATATTTAATATATCTACATTACATGCAAATATATATACATATCTAGTAGATATATAAGCAATCACACATCATATGAGTAATTATACCAGATGATCATGAACCATAGTCTAATGTGATCAGGCCCGAGCCAGTAGGCCTAATCACTCACATCAAGATCTATGTGTGCAACGGTGTATCTTTATGCCCTGTGATTGTCCATCTCATCCTCTTCGGTTCCATTGACATCTCGATGCATCTCCATGCATCACAATCGTCCGTCTCGTGGGTCCCGTTATCGCATCCATGCTCCCACTGCGCCTTCTCATATGATTACAACTTAATCATAGGCACATAAGCCCGTCAATAAACGAGAAATATAATAGAGGCTCGCAGACCCTAATAATAATAATCACAAGTACACACATCACACGATCTATGATCATCCGTCCACACATCATACATCACATGTATAAATCATTGTCATATAAAACTACTAGATAATAATGAAAATAATAATCAACTAAACTTTTTAATTAATTAATATTTTCTGAAATCAAGGATATGTAGGAAATTTTTTAAATTCTGAAAGGTATTTTCATAATTTGGTTAAAGGATAGAAACTGAAATTTCTCAAATTTCGAGGGGCAAAACTATCTTTTGCCCAAAACCCTAAGCCCCTCTCCCATGCTGCTGTTGTTGCCGCCATTGCCACCCTATCGGTGGCGGCTGTGCGGTAAAGGGCGGGGCGCTGCCCCTACTGGTGGGCGCCCCCGCGGGCGGTTCTGCCCTCGGGGCAAAGCCCGCAGGCGGTGTTGCCCCGTCGGGTGGCCGCCTCTGCGGGGGGGGGGGGTTTGGCCTGTGGGAGCAATGACTACAAGCGCCACTTGGTCGCAGGCGCAGCGACCACAGGCCCCTCTGCTCGTGGGTGCAGCGGTCGTAGGCGCCGTTGCCCGCTGGTCTAGCACCCGTAGGTGCCGCCATTGCGCCCGGGCGTAGTGCTCGCGCACAGGTGGCCGTCGTGCCCGCGCGCAGGGGCCTGGCCACACGCCCTCGGCCTTGCGACTACCACTGTAGGTGGCCTACCTACACGCAGATGGCAGCGCTGCCATCTGCGACGACAGCAAGGGCAGCAACAGTTGCTACCTTTTTTGCTTTTGCGTCAACGATTTTGACATCAAAATTCTTCCTTAACACAACACACGCAGTTCAAAAACCAATCATTCGCACGAACAACCTAGCTCTGATACCACTGTTGGGAAATCTTGGGGGTGACATCACATACGCAGCGGAAGAACAAGAAAAACAAAATCCTCAATTTCCCAAAAAGATGTTCGTCATCGTGTGAAGATTGGTGCACAAAAATCCACGAAACAAACTGCATATATCATAGATTGTGTTACCTAGGGAGATCATATATCCTTGTTTCCTTGCAGATCTCTAGGAGAGGGTAAAGGAGGTCAAGCGTCCTCCTCTCTAGCGGTGATCCACATAGTAGGGCTGCGATAACGCTCCTCAAAACTCCAGACCTACTCTGAGGTGGAGAGGGGGAGGAGAATAGGAGAGGCAAACAAAGGCTCTAGCCTATGAGGCTTTGAATCCTTCCTATTTATAGAGGCCTTATGTCAAACCCTAATAGATCCTCCCATAGTGGGTATTGGATCTGCATCCAATTACCCAAGCCTTTTAGATTAGTGGATCTCTATCCAATAATCTCTCATGGGCTCTTATTGGATCTCGTCCATGGGATCCAATAATTCAGGGGCTTATTGGATATCCAATAAGATAGGGGCTCCGGCGAATATCTCATATCCGAACCTCTACTTATCGCAATGCCTACTATATGTATGTGACCCTCTAGACCCAATATCGAGCTGGCCATGAGTCATAGCTATCAAAACTCCTTTTGGCTCAATGAATTATTATCTCTATAATAATTCACTCGACTCATCGACTACGGACGTACTAAGTCGCTACGCCGTAGTCCCCAGACGATACAAGGGAATCTAATCCATTGGACCTGTCTGTCCTTAGTTACTATGTACCTATAGTCTCTCATCCATCTAATATCCCAAAGACCGTATATCGGGCATGGTGCTGTCAGACCCATACGGTTTCTACTCGAGTCTCGCTCTAATCGGATTCTCCTGGAGAACTCTTTCTCTCTCAACCCGAATGACCCTAGACAGGGATTTGTTTGAGTAAGAACACATGGGATATTCCTCTCATGATGTCAAGAGTGGATGATCCTCTATCGACACTTAATAGCCCTCGTAAGGTCGACTACCACTCCCAATGACCAACTCTACTAGATCTAGGACATCCAAACCTATAAGTCTGGTATCAAAGAGTGGAGAACTCATACAAGACATCCTTGGTGTCTCAAGTCTAAGGACCAGATACACCACTAGGACTACGAAATCGTTGTCCGACAATAAGGCATCATCAACCATCTAGTATTCCGTAAGTGGATCAATTAGTGAACTCATTCTCCAATGAGCACCTGTGCTGTATCCCTAGTGTACCCACACGAGCAACTATGAGACCAGCTGCATCCATCATATGGACGGGTATACAGCACACCAGTTTGTCCGGTTATCACGATGTCCCTCTCGAGTAATCTATAACCGAGATTATTTTGGATCTGTGTTTAAATGTGAATCGGTCTCATTATCGTGATCTTATCACGATCCGATTCCCATTGCACGGATCCAAGGACATCACAATATATATGTATATATGTAATAGACAATATAAAGTGATAAATACCAAAATATAATAAGCAAAAAGATTTCATATCAAGTCACATGTGCCATCACTGCCATCACTTACGTGATTGGCTTATTAGGCATCTATGACTAGCACTTATTAGCCTAAACGAAGGGTATGTCACCTTTAAAGACAACAATAAGGGTAAAATCATTGGCAAAGGAACTATCGGTAATAAATCAACTTTTTTATTAAAGATATGCTATTGGTTGATAGCTTAAAGTATAATCTTTTGAGTATTAGTCAATTATGTAAAAAATTATACATCATTATATTTGAATCCAATGCTTGCATTATTGAAAAACCATACAAAAACACATCTATGATTGCCCTAAAATAAAATAATGTATATACTATCGACATTGATGATCTTTGTAATGAAATATATTTTTCGATTATGAATGACGATGCTTAGCTTTAGCATAGGAGATTAAGTCATACTAGCATGAAACTAATCTCTTAAATCTTATCTAAAGAACTTCTAAGAGGTATTCCTCACATTAAGTTTATTAAAGACAATGTGTGTGATGTATTTCAACTAGGAAAATAAATAAAAGGTAGTTTCAAACTAAAGAATCAAATAAGCATATCTAGACCATTGCAATTGATCTATATGGATTTGTTTGGATCAATTGATATATCAAGCCTAGGAGGTAGCAAATACGCCTTTGTAATCATGGATGATTATAGTAGATATACTTGGACATACTTCTTGGCACACAAAAATGATTACTTTAGGTATTTTTTAAAGTTTTGTAAACTTGTTCAAAATGAAAATGGTTTTATGATTTCATCAATTCAGAGTGATCACGGTGGTGAATTTCAAAACCGTGATTTTCAAAATTTTTATGAATCTAATGGATATAACTATACTTTCTCTACTCCGAGAAATTCTCAACAAAATGAAGTAGTAGAAAGAAAAAATAGAAACTTACAAGAAATGACAAGAACCATGTTGAACGAATACAACCTACTCAACGAAGCCATTAATATGACATGCTATATCATAAATAGGGTTCTAGTAAGACCATTACTTTCCAAAACTTCTTATGAATTGTGGAACAATAAAAAACCCAGTGTTTCATATTTTAAAGTTTTCGGTTGTAAATGTTTTATCTTGAATGAAAAAGATGCCTTAGGAAAGTTTGATGCAAAATCCAATGAAGGAATTTTTCGTGGCTATTCTTTTATTTCTAAAGCCTTTCATATCTTTAACAAAAGAACTTTAGTTATAGAAGAATCTATTCATGTTGTCTTTAATGAAGTTTCTGAACTTAAGAAAAATGAGTTTGATGATGATCTTAATTTTGATGCTTTGAATTTAAATGAACCTTCTCCTCCAACTAGCAACTTGGATGCTTCTTCTTCCAAAACATCCTTACCCAAGTAATGAAAGTACATAGATGCTCATCCTAAGGAGCTAATCATAGGAGACACATCAAAAGGGGTTCAAACTCGTTCTTCTCTTAAGAATTTCTATGTCAACACCACTTTTCTTTTTCAAATTCAACCTAAATGCATTGATGAGTGTTAGGACTCTAGCTAGGAGAGTCCTAATTGAGAGGGGCATTCATGTAAAATCTATCAAGCCAACCCCTATTAAAGAGATGAAGAGGTCGGCTAGGGTTAGGAGGTTGTTTCTTACATAAGCATTAGGAGTTGTAAAGGAATAGAAGTCCTATTAAGAGTCTTGAGTAGGAGTCCTATTAGGAGTTGGGGTTTAAAAGCCTTATAAATAGCCATGTATTCATCCTCTTTTCTTAAGTAATAGATGAATCTTTTCTGCAGCCTTTAAGCAGTAATTTGGAGGAAGGAACCCCTACAGAGTTCCAAGGAGGCTGATCCCCTAAAGATATCAACCCTAAGCTTAGAATCTACAAAGGTTCTAACACCTGGTATCAGTGTAGTATTTTTGGCATCTCACTGCCCTTCCATAGCCATCCATCAGCCCTCCATAGCCACCCAAAGCAATTCTCACAATTTCTTAAAAGATCATTGCCGAATTCCGCCATCATCTCCACCACCGCGGATCATCCTTTGATCTCCCTAAGAACTACAACAGGTTCTAGTTTCATACCTTATTGATGCTGCAATTTAGTTATCCTTATTCAAAAATCTAGAAAAAGCCATTTCTATATTGTTGCAAACTCCTTTCATTGCAAAAGTTATCATCTTTGTGAACGAAAAATTACTGCAAAAAATTTCAATTGCATATTATTGCCTTAACTGATCTATTTGCAATCCTTTTTGAACAAAATTTCTTATACACTTCATAGATCATCTTGGCTTCCATCTAAGACTAATCTATTGAGGAATTCATCTCTAAAAATATTCTTATGTTGCTATAAATTTTCATCGCAAACCATTGAAATTTTTCGATGAGAATTCTGCTATTGCAACTTGCACCAATTTCCTTACTGTTATATTGCCAAAATTTTCTTGATTAAATTGGTCATCATTGCTGTTATATAAACCAAGATTTTTTTGTCAAATTCCTCCTCAAATCTCTCGAGTTTTGCTAGAAATTTTATCGAGAAACTGTTGTTTCTTCGATGACAATTCTACTCTTACAAGACAACACATACCCGTAGCAACTTCTACTAATTTCTATCAAACCTTTGCTGCCATCTACCACATATCTAAAACCTTTTTCCCTAACCTTCATCTACTACCATCACAACCCTAAACTCCACCAAACCACACCCTCAAACTGCACCCAAAACAGCCATAAAACAGGCCTAAACTACAGCCTACATCCACCAATCCACTAACCCTTTCGACCATCACTTCTCTCAACCTATACATGCCTTTAACCCGACAACAAAAAGAGATCTTAACATCATAGATTTGGAGGCATATACTATGGCATCTGAGGAGGCAATCAATACTAAATTCAAAGACTTTGAGGCGCAAATAGAGAATAAGATTTAGACTCTCTTTACTTAACTCGGTTTGGGCCGATCGCCAAGCCCGAAGAAATCACATCAAGGAGAGAGCTCTGACCAATCACACTAATCCTAAAGAGATGAGTTCCAAGAGAGGGAAGGCTCAATGACCGATCCCAACTATCCACACATGAGGGTGGACTTCCCTAGATGGGAAGAAGGAGACCCGATTGGTTGGATCTCGTGTGTGGAGCGATATTTTCGATACTACAAAACCGCGGACACATCAATGGTAGAAATTATGACTATATATCTTGAAGGAGATGCCATACGATGGTTTGACTAGTTTAAATACACTCATGGAGTCATCTCATGGCGACAATTCAAAGAAGGATTGCTGATCCGCTTTGGACCAACCGATTACGAGAACATTGACGGACAACTAGCAAAGATCCGACAAACCTCCACCATTCATGAGTATCAAACTAAGTTTGAAAGGTTATCTAATCAAACTCATGATTGGTCTAAAAAAGAGCTATTGGGGACCTTCATTGAGGGCTTGAAGTTGGAGATCCGGGGAGAAGTTAAAGCGTGACAACCATACATGCTTATGGTAGCCATCTCTTACGCATGACTTCAAGAGGAGCGATTGAACCATGAAGCCCGGAGGACTAGGGTCACTCTCTGACTAGCAATACTGAAGTCCTCAAACCCCCCTACTGTCAACCGAGTCCCTGCACCAAAAAGGTTGACAAGAGAAGAGCTTCGGGGGCGATCTGCGAAGGGGTTATGTTGGCACTACGACAAGTTGTGGAGCCTCGAGCATCACTGTAGAAAAGGAAGACTTCTTATAATTGAAACAATAGAAAAAGAGGTTATTGAACATCCAAAAGAGAGCTTTGATCATGAAGAAGAAGATGTGGAAGAAGAGCCACAACCGACCGACGTTACGGTACACACACTAGCCAGCTACTCAAACCCACAAATGATAAAAGTTGGAGACCTTCTCGAACAACAACTGATCACTGTTCTCATCGACACAGGCAGCACCAATAACTTCCTAAACAGTAATGTTGCTGCTCAGATGGCACTTCACATCAAAGGTTGCAGCAAGTTTGACGTAAAGGTCGCCAACGGAAGAATCCTAAAGTGCGACCAAAGATGTCACGGGAAACATGGGGATGACGTAACGATGATTTGCACATAACAAATGGAGAAAGTTTTGCATAAAGCATGCAGCGGCTTTTGGTACAACTTGAGCAATAAACTAAGGGAGTGCCAACATAATTTGAAGATCCAAACCTACTTCCTTTGCTTGCTGAATTTTCAGATATGTTTAATAAATCGCGCAACCTATCTCTTACCCGTCGGCATGATCATTGTATAACGATTCTTCCAAGCAAACCTCCAGCAAATACTTGGCCATATCAGTATCCACATCTCCAAAAGGATGAAATAGAAAAGATTGTAAAAGAGATACTCGAAATAGGAGTTATTCGGCCAAGTTGTAGCCCCTACTCGTCACCAGTGCTATTCATACGAAAGGACGGAACATGGCGAATGTGCATTGATTACCGAGCTCTCAATGGCATAACTGTTAAGTACAAATACCCTATTCCAGTAGTAGATAAATTTCTAGATGAAAGGGAGTANTAATTTAATATTGATATAATAAACTGAACTATTAAAGTACTATATAAGCAATTTTTTTTTTAATGAGGGATGTTACAGTGAGTTCTGACAAGCTTCTTTGGTAAGCTCCTGGAATTCCCGGTTGGTTCTGGTAGAACTTCTGATGAACGTCTAGACTTCCGACAAACTATCGAACTCCCAATGAAATCTCGTTCTTGACTACGACACAACATTTGCTTTATGTCTTACTACTATCATAATTAATACTACACACTTTTCTCAACATATAAATTAGATCAAACAATTTACCAACTGATTTCATCATCAAAATATGAGATTCAACAAGAAAGACCCAGCAATGAACAAAGGCTAATGCTTCCACTATGGTAAAGATGGGCACTAGTAGAGGAACTACAAAGAGAACCTTATAGAAAGCGCAAAATAGAAGCTTAGAAAAGCTTTAGGTACATTCATGATCAGTCTCCATTTGTCAAACTCTTATGATAACACATGAGTATTGGATACCGGTAGTGCTTATCATATTTACAATTTGTTGTAGGTTCTAGCAAGACCTAGGAGATTGGCAAGAGGCGAGATGGACCTCAAGATGGGCAATGGAGTAAAAGTTGCTATAGTAGTTGTTGGCGAGGTCACCCTACATCAGCTTAGTAGAGCTATTATTACATTGGATGCATGTTATTTTGTTCCTTTTATTATCAAAAATATTATTTCTATTTCATGTTTGATAGTTAATAGATATAAATTAGTTTTTCAGAATAATAATTGTTCAATAATATTAGATGATGAGATCATAATGAGAGAAACATTGTATAATGATTTGTTTATACAAGAAACTGCTCCATATATCATGCATGTAAATGTATTGAAGAGGAAATGAGATGAGGTAAACAGTGCATACATGTGGCATTGTAGGCTAGGTCACATCCATGAGGAAAGGACTCAAAAGTTACTAAAGGATGAATATCTAGATCTATTCGACTATGAGTCATATGCAACTTGCAAGTCTTGCCTTCGTGAAAAACTGACCAACTCTCCTTTTAATGGAACTAGAGAGAGAGCCAGTTATTGAATCTTAGATTTTGATGATGAAATCAATTGGTAAATCGTTTGATCTAATCTATATATTGAGAAAAGTATGTAGGATTAACTACGATAGTGGTAAGATATAAAGCAAATGTTTTGCCGGAGTCAAGATCAAGATTTCATTAGGAGTTCGAGAGTTCATCGGAAGTTTCACCGAAATTAATCGAGAAGTCCAGGAGCTTGCCAAAGAAGCTCATCGAAACTTACCAAGAAGATCATCATGAAGTCCAAGAGCTTGCCGAAAGTCTATCGAAACATTACCGAGAGTTCATCGAAAGATCGTCGGAAGAATAATTGACGTACTGAAACAAGAATGCCTTATTAAATGTCTTAATTATTGTAGTTAGACCTTAAGTTGAGTTAGGATTGGGAGGTAATCTCACTAACTTAGTCAGAGGCCAATTGAGCCCTTAACAAGGCTGAATTGGGCCAAATTGAATAGCTCATTCAGCACTAGAAGTCATTGCCAACGGTGGCACCGCTTGGGACTCAATCTCCCAAGTGCTTTGAGCGATGGTACCACCAGCAGTTATTACCAACCAGCGGTGGTACCACGAGAGCTAAGTCTTCAAGAGCTTTGTTAGGCGATGGTACCGCCCAATATTAAAGAGTTAGGCGGTGGCACCGCCAGTACCTTGAAATCTAAGAATGTGACACTTTTTTACTCCAATTCTAAAGCCATTAGGACCTATAAATACCCCATCATTTTCTGCATGAAAGGACATGAAAGTGTGAACATAATCTTGAATTCTTGGGGGGTTAAAAGTGTTGTAAAAGTGCAAAGAGTCCTCCGCCTCCGTTTCTAAGTGTTGAGATCATTCAAGAGAGGTGTGAGGCTTGTAAGGGTTATCTCCTAAACCCGTGAAAAGGAGAAAGTGCTGTAAATATTGAATCTTAGATTTTGATAATGAAACCAATTGATAGTGTTTATGATTTGATCTACGTTTTGAATGACGTAGGAAGCTTCGATCAGGGAGAGATAATTAAAAGCAGGAAGAATCATGTTGGGCTAGAGAAAAACATGTTAGAAGATTGGACGTCGAGCCGACGGATCGGTCAACATATCCACAGAAGGCTCCGGGCCATGGATTTGGGCATTAGGTCAAGAAGAGTAGAAATTATGCTAAGGAAATCGGAGTTACAGAGGTCACCTAGCCAATTGTGCAATAGGCCGCAAGAGAGGACGATGCGCCGAAGAATCGGACGAAGCATCAATGAACCAATGACATGTTGGACAACTTTGATTTAAACTTTATAATAATTATCTAGATCGAAGTAAGTTTTAAGTATGTAGGATTAACTATGACAGCAAGGTATAAAGCAAAATGAAGTCCTAGAGTCAAGAATGAGATTTCGTTGGGAGTTCGAGAGTTCATCGGAAGTCCGAACGTTCATTGGAAGTTCTACCGGAATTGACCGAGAAATCTAGGAGCTTGCCAAAGAAGCTCATTGGAACTCACCAAGAAGATCGTTGTGAAATCTAGGAGCTTGTTGGGAGTCCGTTGGAACATTGCCGAGAGATCGTCGGAAGCTCGCTAGAAGAAACCTAGACTTACGGACTTATTTAGCTTAATGAATGTCTTAGAATTCATAGTTAGCACATAATTGGGTTCGAATTAGGCCAACTCAATTAGGGGCCAATTGGGTCTAAATTGGGAGTGATTTGGGCTCATTGGGAGGCCCATTCAGTGACCCAAATGTTGGGCCAAGCGGTGGCACCACAAGAACAGGCGGTAGAACCGCTTGTGAGTTGGAAAACTCAAAAAACTTGATATCCGAGACTATCAAGCGGTGGTACCACCCAGTGATAGTTTGTCAGGCGGTGGTACCGCCCAATGTCAGGTTGCAAGGGGTGGTACCGCCCATACTCGGAAGACTCGTAAGTTTATATTTTTGACTCCATTTTTTAAACCATTTGGGGCCTATAAATACCCCACTTAGGCAGCAAGAAAGGAGCAAGAATTCTAGAGAAAAAAATCGAATAAACTTTGCTAAAACTTTGAGTTCCCTCCTCTTAGTGCTTAGAGTTAATCCTAAGGTAGGTGTGTGAGGGAATACTTATAAAAGAGTGACTTGTAAAGTTTTCCTCCTAAACCTATGAAAAGGAGAAAGTGTTATAAGAGGGTAGTTGGTCTTCACCCATTAAAGAAAGACCAATAGTGGATGTTGGTGACCTCAACGGAGGAGGAATCGGGAGTGGATGTAGGTCACGACAACCAAACCACTATAAAACTCGATTTGCATTTACTTTTTGTAATTTACCTTTACTGCAAACTGCCTTACATGCTTTACTTTCTCATTACACTTTTTCATATGTTTTCTAGTTAATATCTTTCCAAAATGGGTTTAATCGAAACAAAAGTTTTTCAAACCAATATTTTTATCCGTTGCACTAATTCACCCACCCCCCCCCCCCCCCCCTCTTAATGCCGACTCGATCCTAACAGTTGGTATCAGAGCCACATTATTTTTCATTTGGTTTAACACCCAAGAGAAATGGCTCTTTTCAGATTTTAAGAGAGTTTTTCTATCGTTCGTCCTCCTATGTTTAATGGGATGGACTGCACTTATTGGAAAACTCGAATGAGAATTTTCTTGCTTTCTATGGATTTAAACTTATGGAATATCGTTGAAAACGGATTTTGAAAGTCTTCTACTCCAATGAATGAATGAAATGATTTAGAGAAGAAAACCTTTTTTTTAAATGCTAGAGATATGAATGCTCTATTTTGTGCATTAGATAAAAATGAATTCAATCGGGTTTCTACTTGCGAAATGGCTTATCGGGTCATTAATGACCTAAACAACCTTGCTCTTGAAGAACTTATCAGGTCATTAATGACCTATGAAATGACTTATGTGGCACATGATATACTTGTTGAATCTCAGATTTTGATGATGAAGTCAATTGTCATTTGTTATCTAATCCATATGTTAAGATAAGTGTGCAGGATTAATTATGATGAAAGTAAGACATGCAGCAGGAGTTACGTCGTAGTCAAGACTATGATCACGTTGGGGGTTCGAGAGTTCGACAAAAGTCCGGACGGTCATCGGAGGTTCTGCGGGAACAAATATGAGAAGTCTAGGAGCTTGCCAAAGAAGCTCATCGAAACTCGCCAAGTGGATCGTCGCAAGTCCAGGAGTTTGCCAGAAGTCCACCGGAGCATCGCCAAGAGTTCGTCGGACGTTCGACAAAAGTTCGCCGGAAGCTCGCTGGAATAGGGTTCACCGGAAGTTCGCCGGATGTTCGACAAAAGTTCGCCGGAAGTTCGCCGGATGTTCGACAAAAGTTCGACAAAAGTTCGACAAAAGTTCGACAAAAGTTCGACAAAAGTTCGACAAAAGTTCGACAAAAGTTCGACAAAAGTTCGACAAAAGTTCGACAAAAGTTCGACAAAAGTTCGACAAAAGTTCGACAAAAGTTCGACAAAAGTTCGACAAAAGTTCGACAAAAGTTCGACAAAAGTTCGACAAAAGTTCGACAAAAGTTCGACAAAAGTTCGACAAAAGTTCGACAAAAGTTCGACAAAAGTTCGACAAAAGTTCGACAAAAGTTCGACAAAAGTTCGACAAAAGTTCGACAAAAGTTCGACAAAAGTTCGACAAAAGTTCGACAAAAGTTCGACAAAAGTTCGACAAAAGTTCGACAAAAGTTCGCCGGAAGTTCGCCGGATGTTCGACAAAAGTTCGCCGGAAGTTCGCCGGATGTTCGCCGGATGTTCGACAAAAGTTCGACAAAAGTTCGACAAAAGTTCGATAATAGTTTGCATGTAATTAGGGTTAGGATTAAGGGTTAATCCTATAACCCGGTTAGGGACCAATTGGGCCTGAGTTCGGACTAGTTTGGGCTAAGTTTGGAGCCCAACCAATGAGCTGAAATAGTCTAGGCGGTGGCACCGCTAGACTAGGTGGTGGCACCACCCAGTACCCGAGAGTTCTAGCGGTGGCACCGCTAGTATACTGTCAATATCTGACACTAACAGGCGGTGGCACCGCCAGCATTGGGAAACCCAAAAGAATTCAAATTTGGAGCCCAAATTTGGATCCTCTTGGGGCCTATATAAACCCTACCCTTTCATGCATGAAAGGACACCAAAACTTAGTATTTATTCTGAGATTTTGATAGCTTAAAAGTGTTGTAAAAGGCCAAAAGTTCTTCTCCCTCTTTTCTTCCAAGTTTTGATCATTCAAGAGAGGAGTGAAAAATCTTGAAGGGTTGTCTCCTAAGCCCATCAAAAGGAGTGAAATTGTAAAAGGGTGGTTGGCCTTCGCCTATTGAAGGAAGGCCTCTAGTGGACGTCGGTGACCTCATCGAAGGAGGAAGCCAAAAGTGGATGTAGGTCAAGATTGACCGAACCACTCTAAATCTCAGTTTGCATTTACATTTTGTTCTCTATCTTAACTGCAACTGCATCCATAGATTTACTTTAACTGCACTTTGCTTGATCTTAAGTTAAAGTAATTTCTGAATCGATTTTCATACCAAAATCATTTTTATAATACGAACGTAATTTTAAATCGTCGAAAGTTTTTCGCTGCACTAATTCACCCCCCCCTCTTAGTGCTCTTGATCCTAACAATTGGTATCAGAGCTTGGTTAACTCTCTATCGGATTAAAACCCAAGCGAGATGGCATATGCCGAAATCCAAGAGGGCCACTCTATCACATGTCCACCCATGTTCAATGGGATGGACTACACCTATTGGAAGACCCGAATGAGGATCTTCCTTATTTCAATGGATTTTAAACTTTGGAATATTGTCGAAAATGGATTTTTGAAGTCTTCTCTTCCAATGATCGATTAGAATGAATCGGAGAAGAAGACTTTCACTCTTAATGCAAAGGCTATGAATGCCTTATTTTGTGTGCTTGATAAAAACAAGTTCAATCGTGTTTCGGTTTGTGAAACCGCATTTGATATTTGGCATACACTTGAAGTGACTCACAAAGGCACAAGTAGAGTGAAAGAGTCAAAAATCAATCTTTTGATACATTCTTTTGAACTTTTCCGAATGAAACCGAGCGAGACTATTGGCGACATATACACCAGTTTCACGGTTGTCATCATTGGTCTAAAAGGACTTGGCAAAAATTTTTCGGATTTTGAGCTCGTAAATAAGATTTTAAGATCCCTTCCTAAGAGTTGGGACCCTAAAGTCACTGCTATTCAAGAGGCTAAAGATTTAAACAACTTCCCTCTTGAAGAATTAATCGAGTCATTAATGACTTACGAAATGACTTGCAAAGCTCATGAAGAGCAAGAAGACATCCTTCTAAAGAACAGGAAGGATATGGCACTTAGAACTTTCGAAGACCACTTGAGAGAAAACTCAAGTGATGAAGACTGTGACGATGACTTGACACTTCTAACAAGGAAATTCAAAAAATTCATTAAAAGAAACAAGTTTAAAAATGATACAAAAAATAAATTTAAACCCAAAAAGGACCAAGTTATTTGCTACGAATGTAAGAAGCTAGGACACTACAGAAGTGATTGGCCCCAAGCCAAGAAGAGAACACTAAAGAAGAAGGCGCTCAAAGCAACATGGGATAACTTAAGCGCGTTCGACGAAGAGGAGTCCAACACTGAGCAAGTTGCTCATTATGCCCCAATGGCCATCGGAGATGAGGTAACGAATTTAATTGATGTAGATTTGTCATTCGATGAATTACTAAATGCCTTCCATGACTTATTTGATGAATGCAAAACTATTAGTAGAAAATACAAATTGCTAAAAAAGGAGCGTGATAGTCTTACTTGTAATTTCGATAAATTAAAAACTGAATATCATGATAGTTTAGCTCCATGTAAAAAATGCCATGATCTAGAAACTCTCCAAAAGGAGAACTTGCTACTTAAAGACACCTTGAAGAAATTCGAGGTTAGTAGCAAGTCTTTGAATATGATTCTTACAAATAAGGGTCATGTTTCTAAAAGAAATGGAATAGGATTTGTGAGAAGTCCTCACCAAAATCCAACCACCTTCATTAAAAGCCCTATCTTACATGTTTGGCACCAAAGCAAATGCAACTTTTGTTGCAAACATAGACATAGAACTTATCATTGTCCATTCAAGAAAGTTAGTCCAAACAAAATAATTTGGGTTCCTAAAGGAACCATGATAAATTCTATGCAACATAATAAACAATTTAGATCAATGTTTGAGGAACCCAAAAGTAAATGGGTACCTAAAAATCATCCTTTCTTGTAGAAACATATACCATCACAAGCTAGGAGCAAGAGATGGTACCTTGATAGTGGATGCTCAAGGCATATGACCAGAGATCCATCTCAATTCTCTAAGCTCACTAGCATAGACGAAGGCTATGTCACCTTCGGAGACAATAACAAGGGTAAAATCATTGGCAAAGGAACTATAGGTAACAAATCCAACTTCTTTATTGAAGATGTTTTGTTAGTTGATAGTTTAAAATATAACCTCTTGAGCATTAGTCAATTATGTGATAAAGGATATATTGTCAAATTCGAATCTAATGCTTGCATCATTGAAAAACCACACAAAAACACATCTATGATTGCATTAAAACAAAACAACTTATACATCATTGACATCAATGATCTTTGCAATGAAATGTGTTTCTCGATTTTGAATGAGGATGCTTGGCTTTGGCATAGGAGATTAGGTCATGCTAGCATGAAACTAATCACTCAAATATCATCCAAAGAACTTATAAGAGGAATTTCTCATATCAAGTTCATCAAAGATAATGTGTGTGATGCTTGTCAATTAGGAAAACAAATTAAGGGTAGTTTCAAATCTAAGAATCAAATAAGCACCTCTAGGCCCTTACAATTGATCCATATGGACTTGTTTGGACCTATCTCTACATCAAGCCTAGGAGGTAGCAAAAACGCCTTCGTCATTATAGATGACTATAGTAGATACACATGGACTTATTTCTTAAAACACAAAAATGAATGCTTTAGATATTTTACCAAGTTTTGTAAACTTGTCCAAAATGAAAAGGGTTCTATGATTTCGTCAATTAGAAGTGATCATGGTGGTGAATTTCAAAACCATGATTTTCATGAATTTTATGAATTTAATGGATATAATCACAACTTCTCTACTCCAAGAAATCCTTAACAAAATGTAGTAGAAAGAAAAAATAGAAATTTACAAGAAATGGCGAGAACTATGTTGAATGAACATGGCTTACCCAAATATTTTTGGGCCGAAGCTGTAAACACTACATGCTATATTATGAATAGAGTTCTAGTAAGACCCTTACTCACTAAAACTCCCTATGAGTTGTGGAACAACAAAAAACCCAATGTTTCATATTTTAAAGTTTTTGGGTGTAAGTGTTTTATCTTGAATGAAAAAGATGCCTTAGGAAAATTTGGTGCTAAATCCGATGAAGGAATTTTCCTTGGTTATTCTTCAGTTTCTAAAGCTTTTCGTATCTTCAATAAAAGAACTTTAATTATAGAAGAATTCATTCATGTTGTTTTCAATAAGATTTCCGAAATCAAGAAAAATGATTTTGATGATGATGTTAATTTCGATTCTTTGAATTTAAATGAAACCCCTTCTCCAACTAGCAACTTGGATGCATCCACTTCCGAAATATCCTTACCCAAGGATTGGAAGTATGTAGATGCTTATCCTAAGGAGCTAATCCTAGGAGACACATCTAAGGGGGTTCAAACACGTTCTTCTCTTAAAAATTTTTGTGCCAATGCCGCTTTTCTCTCCCAAATTGAACCTAAATGTATTGACAAAGCCATGAAAGATGATTCATGGATTATCACAATGTAAGATGAGTTAAATCAATTTGAGAGAAATGAGGTGTGGAAGCTTGTTCCTAGGCCGAATGACCATTTAGTTATTAGTACTAAATGGGTCTATAGAAACAAGCAAGATGAATATGGTATCGTGGTTAGAAACAAGGCTAGATTAGTAGCCAAAGGTTTCAACGAAGAAGAAGGTATCGATTACGAAGAAACCTTCGCTCCTATGGCCAGATTAGAAGCCATAAGGATGCTCCTTGCCTATGCTAGTAATAATAATTTTAAGTTATTTCAAATGGATGTTAAAAGCGCTTTTCTTAATGGCTTTATTTCTAAAGAAGTTTATGTTGAACAACCTCCCGGATTTGAAAATAATAGCCTTGCTAATCATGTGTTTAAATTAACTAAAGCTCTCTATAGTTTAAAATAAGCCCCAAGGGCTCGGTATGAGAGACTTAGTTCTTTTCTTATTGAAAATAATTTCACAAAAGGCAAGGTCGATACTACATTGTTTATCAAGAATTTTGAAATTAATTTTCTCATTGTTCAGATTTATGTTGATGATATTATTTTTGGTTCTACAAACGAATCTCTTTGTGAATCTTTTGCTAAAACCATGAGTCTTGAATTTGAAATGAGTTTGATGGGAGAATTAACCTTTTTCTTAGGCTTACAAATTAAGCAACTAAGAAATGACATCTTTATTAGTTAAACTAAATATGCTTTAGATTTGCTAAAAAGATTTAATATGGAAAGCTCAAAAGCTATTAATACTCCTATGAGAACCTCCACTAAGTTAGAAGTTGATGAAAGTCGAGAAAGCTTCGATCAAAAAACTTATAGGGGTATGATAGGAAGTTTACTTTACCTCACTACAACTAGACCAGATATCATGTCCAGTGTAGGACTTTGTGCTAGGTTTCAATCGAACCCTAAGATATCTCATCTCAAAGCGGTTAAAAGAATACTTAGATATCTTAAAGGTACCGCAAATCTAGGATTATGGTATCCAAAAACCGAGAAGTTTGAGTTAATTGCTTATGCTAATGTGAATTTTATTAGGTATAGACTAGTTAGAAAAAGCACATCAGGAACATACCAATTTTTGGGACATGCTCTTATTTCCTGGTCATCTAAGAAACAAAACTCGGTTGCACTATCAACAACTGAAGCTGAGTATATTGCAGCTAGTGTATGCTGTGCACAAGTTGTGTTGATGAAAAACACCTTAGAAGATTATAAAGTTCATCTTAAAAATATTCCCATTAAATGTGATAACACAAGTGCTATATGTTTAACAAAGAATCTCATTCAACACTCAAGAACAAAACATATTGATATTAGACATCACTTTATATGCGATCATGTCACTAATCATGATGTAGTTATAGAGTTCATCGATACTAAACATCAACTAGCTAATATTTTTACAAAGCCTTTAAGTGAAGAACAATTTGATTTCATTAGAAGAGAATTAGGTATGTTAATATATCCGAATGCATGAACTTATTAAAATTATTTTTCGGATGTTCTTAATTCGATGATCAAATCACTTAATTATTATGATGATTTTACACGATTACATGCCTTAATAACATGTTGGAAATTATGTGTTTTGAATACCAAATTTTCATAATAATAAGCATATTTTATCTTCATGATTGTGTTTGAAAATCTATAGCAAAACCTTGTCCGAATGCATGAAAGTGTTAAATTTTATTTTCGGATTTTCTTGATCCTAACGATACATTATTCTCTTCCGGACTTAATGTAGCTTTCATAAGCATGTCATATAAAATTTAATTCATATCATTGATTTTTGACATATAGAATCAATTAGCAAATGCATCTCTCATAGACTTGTCGTGTGAAAAATATTTTTTTTCGAGAAACGGATTTGATGAAATGATTCTTTCTTATAAATTCTCTCTTGAAAAGGGAAGATTTTTTTTAAGCAAGGATTTGATTCACATACATATCTTGATCCTTGTAAAAATGAAACGTGATTTAAATCTCTTATTAATTTTAACTTCATTTGAGCAATCGCACAAATGGCTTTCCTCCTTCATACAAAAAGATAATACCAAATAAAAACGAAGAAATAATCTCCATGTCATGTTTTCCTTGAAGATGTTTGTATCATTGGTATCCTATCACTCATTGTTGAAAAATGACATGAACCTAATTATGGCATGAATCATTACCGCACTTATGTTTAAAATTTGCTTATATCGTTCTCCTTTTTGTTGATGACAAAGGGGGAGAAATATATGAATTGATGCTATGAGTGCCATATTTAAATTTGAATTATGTTAAGATATCAAAAAAAGCTTGCATCGAAATATATGATAAATTGATGATAGAAATGGTATGATTGCCATATTTACATTATGCCATATATGCATCATGTTAAGATATCAAGAACTTGCATCGCAATTTTACATTTTGATATCTTACCATATGATGAAGTGCTACCATTACTATCATTCACAATTGAAATGTAAGACTTGAAAATGGATGTCAAGCCTTACATCATTTTCAGAGAGATACATTATGATAGGAATCATGATTGGAGTATTGATAAGGTTAAACAATCTTAACTTATCAATATGTCTCTTGAATTCAAAGGCTTTGAAATTCAAGAATGACTTATCTCGAGCATGGTATATAGATAGGGGGAGTTAAGGTTAACTCCGTTATCAATTGATTATCAACATCAAAAAGGGGGAGATTGTTGAATCTCGGATTTTGATGATGAAGTCAATTGTCATTTGTTATCTAATCTATATGTTGAGATAAGTGTGCAAGATTAATTATGATGAAAGTAAGACATGCAGCAAGAGTTGCATCGTAGTCAAGACTATGATCACGTTGGGGGTTCGAGAGTTCGACGGAAGTTCGGACGGTCGTCGGAGGTTCTGTGGGAACAAATCCGAGAAGTCTAGGAGCTTGCCAAAGAAGCTCGTCGAAACTTGCCAAGTTGATCGTCGCAAGTCTAGGAGTTTGCCGGAAGTCCGTCGGAGCATCGCCGAGAGTTCGTCGGACATTCGCCGAAAGTTCACCGAAAGCTCGCTGGAAGGGAACTCGACATTGCCGGTTAAAAACCTACTTAGGATGATGTCTTAATTTCATAGTTTGCATGTAATTAGGGTTAGGATTAAGGGTTAATCCTATAACCCGGTTAGGGGCCAATTGGGCCTGAGTTCGGATTGGTTTGGGCCAAGTTTGGAGCCCAACTAGTGAGCTGAAATAGTCTAGGCGGTGGCACCGCCAGACTAGGTAGCGGCACCGCCCAGAACCCGAGAGTTTTGGGGGTGGCACCGCCAGTACACTATTAGTATCTGACACTGATAGGCGGTGGCACCGCCAGCATTGGGAAACCCAAAAGAATTCAAATTTGGAGCCCAAATTTGAATCCTCTTGGGGCCTATATAAACCCCACCCTTTCATGCATGAAAGGGCACCGAAACTTAGCATTTATTCTGAGATTTTGAGAGCTTAAAAGTGTTGTAAAAGGCTAGAAGTTCTTCTCCCTCTTTTCTTCAAAGTTTTGATCATTCAAGAGAGGAGTGAAAAATCTGTAAGGGTTGTCTCCTAAGCCCGTCAAAAGGAGTAAAATTGTAAAAGGGTGGTTGGCCTTCACTTATTGAAGGAAGGCCTCTAGTGGACGTCGGTGACCTCATCGAAGGAGGAAGCCAAAAGTGGATGTTGGTCAAGATTGACCGAACCACTCTAAATCTCGGTTTGCATTTACATTTTGTTCTCTATCTTAACTGCAACTGCCTTCATAGATTTACTTTAACTGCACTTTGCTTGATCTTAAGTTAAAGTAATTTCTGAATCGACTTTCATACCAAAATTATTTTTATCATACGAACGTAGTTTTAAATCATCAAAAGTTTTCCGCTGCACTAATTCACCCCCCCTCCTCTTAGTACTCTTGATCCTAACAATACTTGAGAACAACCTTTCAAAGAATAGGAAGGATTTGGAACTTAGAACAAATGAAGAGAACTTGAGCGAAAGCTCAAGTGATGATGACTTTGAACACATATCATTAAAGCTTAAAAAATTCTTAAAACAAGAATTAAAGAATAAAATGAACTTAAAAAGAAGAAGTTGCCAAGGAAGAAGAAAATACTCAAAGTGGCTTGGGACAAATTAAGTTCATCTAAAGATGAAGAACAAACCAACAAAGGTGAGGTGGCAAACTACTCCTTAACAGCTTTTGACGATGAGGTAACCAAAATCCCCTTAATTTATTTTGAAATTACATGATACTTTTCATGAGTTATTTTTTAATTTAGTTTAGAAAAATTATATATAATTTTTCTTGAAAATTGTATGTTTAATAATGTAATGAAAATGTAAAAAATTGGGGATCATGCTTTTCTTTTTCTAACTAATTTTGAAAATGATAATGACAATTACATTTTTTATGAAAATACAACAAAATGTTAGATTTAAATCTAATGATTAATCCTATATATATTTTTAAGAAAAAATAATGTGTATCTAAATTGATGATTTCCGACATTGATTGAAAATGCTCAATGAAATCATGCTTGATGTGTTAATGACATAATGATGTAAGTTGTAATGAAAATATTAAAGGTTTGATACCATGCTTGGTGATTTTATACTATGAATGAGATTTTGAAGTTATGCATGATGATTTTTGTGATTCATGGCTTATTGATCTTTGTCGTAATAAAATTTGCTTTTTCAGTTTTAAACAAGATGGATGGTTTTCATATGAAAAACTTGAGTATATTTATATGAAATCAATCTCATAAAATGAAACACATAAAAAGGAAAATGAATTATCATTGGAATTAAAATAATGAATCAAATCTCTTGTTTGAAGAAGCCTTATGTTTAATGTGTCATATTTTTTGATCTTGATGGTTTTTATGACAAAATTTATTTTTCGATCCTAAATGTTGTATGTTTTTATTTGGCATAAAAAGACAAAGGCATGCTTTTATGAAACAAACAATTTAAAATAAAACACATAAAAAGGGAATACATTTTTCATCTCTATCTTTTTGATTTTTTGATAAAAGATTAATAAATTCATGTATATTATGCTTTTATAAATCTCTTGGACTATGAAAAGGAATTTGAATGAGTTTTATTGAAATCATAATTTCTCGAGATTTATAACATGAAATCTTTTATGAATCAAGATCTCTTATGTTTCTCTTTGCCATTTACTAAAGAAGAAAATAATCTAATTCATGATCTTGATTTCTCGATATTTGATACTTGACATCTTTCGATGAATTAAGATCATTTTCTCCTTATTTCATTTTGCTATTCACCAAAAAAGGAGACTTATCAGAACAAACCATGATATGCTACTTGGCATCTTGAAAATTTATGACTTAGAATTTTGTTATGCATTTCTTCCCTTTTTCGTTCTTGTTTACAATGACAAAAGGGAGAAAGAAAATTGCTAGCATCTCAAGAGATTGATAAATCAATTAATATCATTTTGAATCTCTTATGATTTTGATTATTTGAATCTAAATGAGATTTTTCCAATCGAATCATGAACCTTCTCTTGATTTCTTAACTTCAGATTTTTTTTATGAATCAAGATTTCTTACTCTTTATTTTCATATGATTCTTGCATTTTGAGAAAATATTTTATATGAATCATGTCTTTTGGTATTCACATGATCTTATCTTTCATGATATGATTTTTATAATTCCTTGTATTCTTGAAGTATATCTCATCACCAAAATTCTCTTGATATTCCTCATGTGATGATATGAAATTATGCATGAAACACTCATGAATTTATGTTGATGTATACAAATGAGAAGTTATGATCATGCATGGTAGGATATAATGTAATTTGACATACCATCATGATTTGAATTATTTATGATTTGAAATGATGCATGCAATACTATGATTTGTTCCTAAAATGATGTATCGTGAACGCTTGAGTATCATGTATGATATGCCCATAATGATGATTTTGTTGAGTCTCATATTTTGATGATAAAAGCAATCATAAGTGTTTATGTTTTAATATGCATTTTGAGTGACGCAGGATGCTTCGATCAGGATAAGACAATTAAATCAAGAAAAATCATATTAGGCCGGAGGAAAACATGTTAGAAGATTGGACGTCGGGCCGAAGGAATAATCGACGTATCGACAGAAGGCTTCTGTCATGCCCCTCAAAAATATCGATAATATTAAAATTTTCCATCACAAAACAATCCAGGATCTAAACTAACATTTAAGGATACCGAAAAACATTCAATCAAATTCACATCTATAAAACCTGTACAATTTATAATCATATATCACATCACTCGATAATTCACATTTATGAAACCTAAACCAACTTAGCAAAATATTAACAACACTTATAAATCCATAAGCTAAATAATTTATACAATCAGAGTTCCAACCATTTACCACCAATTCATATCATTGTAAACTAAACTCAACATTACGAAATTCCAAATAAGAGATCTTTTAACACTTTTACACAATATATCAATTCAGATTCATCGATAACATTTCATTACATACAAAATGCACTTATACAATAATGACTACAATACATCCACCAATATGATTTACCCACAATTCTGAATAGCTCTCCACTACCGCAGCCCAATTCAAACATCTCAAAGAGTGACAAGCTGACCTGAAAGATTTATATAACAATGGAGTGAGCTAAAAACAGCTCAGCAAGTGACAAAATATATTTAGAGTGAAAAGGGACAGTTTCAAACAAATAAGGTATCACAATGTAAGGCAGAATGCAAGAACTCTCAGGGAACCATATTATTAGATACAGAATCGCAAATATCATATCATTCAAAATACATTTGGTTCATAACAAATAGAGTACAGAGTAATTGGAGCATATCAATAGTATATGAAATGTTCCGGAGCATATCAATGGCATATGGAACATTTTGGAGCATAACAATAGCAGATGAAACATTTCGAAGTATATAAATGGTGTATGAAATGTTTCGGAGCATATCAATAACAAATGAAATATTTTGGAACATGTAAATGGTATATGAAATATTTCAAAGCAAAACAACAATATATGAACCATTTCGAAATGTATCAAAGAACAAATACGAAACAGAATCTCAAACGTCGAATTTGACGTTGCATTCATATCATTCTTATCCAAAGCACATACAGAAATACATAACCAAAGCTTTGGATATCATATCAAACATACAGAAGGTGAAGTGGGACCATAACATAATATGGTACGTCCATTTCTGAATGACCACCATGTTGGGAAATCTTGGGGGCGACATCACATGCGCAGCGGAAGATCAAGAAAAAATAAAATCTCCAATTTCCCAAAAGGATGTTCATCGTCGTGCGAAGATTGGTGCACATAAATCCGCAAAACAAACTGCGTATAAGATAAATTGTGTTACCTAGGGAGATCGTATATCCCTGTTTCCTTGCAGATCTCTAGGAGAGGATGAAGGAGGTCAAGCGTCCTCCTCTTTAGCGGTGATCCACACAGCAGGATTGCGACGAAGCTCCTCAAAAACTCCAGGCCTACTTTAAGGTGGAGAGGGGGAGGAGAATAGGAGAGGCAAGCAAAGGCTCTAGCCTATGAGGTTCTAAATCCCTCCTATTTATAGAGGCCCCCTGTCAAACCCTAATGGATCCTCCCCTAATGGGTATTGGATCTGCATCCAATTATCCAAGCCTTTTAGATTAGTGGATCAATATCCAATAATCTCTCATGGGCTTTTATTGGATCTCGTCCATGGGATCCAATAATTCAGGGGCTTATTGGATATCCAATAAGATAGGGGCTTCGACGGATATCTCGTATCCGAACCTCTACTCATCGCAACGCCTACCATATGTGTGTGACCCTCTAGGCCCAATATCGAGCTGGCCGTGAGTCATAGCTGTCAGAACTCCTGGCTAAGTGAATTATTATCTCTATAATAATTCACTAGACTCATTGACTACGGACGTACTAGGTCACTACGCAGTAGTCACCAAATGATACAGGGGAATCCAATCCATTGGACCTATCTATCCTACAGTTACCGTGTACCTATAGTCTCTTATCCATCTAATATCCCAGAGACCATATATCGGGCATGGTGCTGTCAGACCCATACGATTTCTACTCGAGTCTCGCTCTAATCGGATTCTCCGGGAGAACTCTTTCTCTCTCAACCCGAATGACCCTGGCTAGGGATTTGTCTGAGCAAGAACACATGGGATATTCCTCTCATGACGCCGAGAGTGAATGATCCTCTATCGACACTCAATAGCCCTCGTAAGGTCTCCTAAGCAAGTTTTTAACCGACGAACTTCAAGTCTTGTTCCGGCGAGTTTTCCGGCGATCTTCCGGCGGACTTCCGAAACGCCCTTGGATTTCTTCTGATGGACTCCCAGCTAGCTCCCGATCTTGTGGCGAAATCAACGAGTAGCCGAGTCTTCTCAGTGATATCTGCGAACCTCCGATGATCTCTTCGGCGGACTTCCGAAAACTCCGACAAGTCCCTGATTTCTTCTCGATTGGTTCCAGCAGCATCTCCGACGAATCTTCGGACTCTCAAACACCCATCGAACTTGATTCCGGTAGACTCGCTTTATGTCTTCAAGCTTTCGTAGTTAATCCTGCATACTTATCTCAACATATGGATTAGATAAAACATGACAATTGACTTCATCATCAAAATCCGAGATTTAATAATCTCCCCCTTTTTTATGATGACAATCAATTGATAATGGAGTTAACCTTAACTCCCCCTATCTATATGCCATACTTGAGATAAGTCATTCTTGAATTCAAAGCCTTTGAATTCAAGAGACATATTGATAAGTCAAACCTTATCAATACTCCCATCATGATTCCTATCATGATGTATCTTTCTGAAAATGATATCAAGACTTGACAACCATTTTCAAGTTTTATATTTCAAACGTGAATGATAGTGATCATAGCAAGATATCAACATATAAAATTATGATTTAAGCTTTTGATATCTTAACATAATGCAAACATTTCATAGTGAAAATATGGCAATCATAGCATAGCAATTATCAATTTACAATCATTTTCAAGTTTTATATTTCAAACATGAATGATAGTGATCATAGCAAGATATCAACATATAAAATTATGATTTAAGCTTTTGATATCTTAACATAATGTAAACATTTCATAGTGAAAATATGGCAATCATAGCATAGCAATTATCAATTTACCATATTTCTCCCCCTTTGTCATCAATAAAAAGGAGAGCGTCTTTAAGCGTATAATTTGTGATTATTAAAGCAAAGGAATTCAACATTGCTATAGAATTTAGTTAAAAAAATTAATCCAGAATTAAAACTTTATCTTTCATTCAAAATACATCGCAAAAGAAGGTTCAACATCATTCAAAATACATTGCAAAAGAAGGTTCAACATCATTCAAGGAAAAAAGATGACAAAGATCGTATGTCAAGATAAAAGATACATCGATTAATCTTTAGGAGGAAATGCATAGTGCTGATACAAGACATCTATTTTTTGATTCATTTGCCATAGTTCCTGCAAAATTTTAAATTGCTGAGTTTGAATCTGCTCATGTTGTGTTTTGAGTTGGTCTTGTTGTGATTTGATCTGATACAATTATGCCAAAATGAGTTCTTCAGAGGATGAAGCAAGAGCTGAAGGTGCTGCGCCAAAAGGACTAGGAGGATGAGATTCATTTCCCCTAAGAATTGGTGTTTCAGGGTGTTCTACTGGTGGGGGAATTGGATCAGTCCTTCTAGGTTGCCTCACCCATATACCATTGCTACAAGTGTACCTAAGTCTTTTCAATAGATTCTTATTGATGGTGTTAAAATGATCAACTTGAATAATTTCTTTATCAGGCGGTGCTACCGTTGGTTCTGGCGGTGCCACCGCTGGCATGCCGCGGAAGGAAGGCGGTGCTACCGCTGGTTCTAGCGGTGCCACCGCTGGCATGCTGCGAAAAAAATTTTCATTCCTTCCCCTTTTTTTGTTTTTGTTTTTTTTTTCAAAGATGTTAGGATAAACATTTCTCTTGGAATTGAAAGAGAAGGATCAAATCCACCAAGGAACGGAAAGAGGATGAAAAACTTTTCGAAAAGTACATTCTTAAGGACAATTTAACATGCCTAGATCCCTTCTAATAAATTCAAATTGGTCTTCATTTAAGGCTTTTGTAAAGATGTCTGCCAATTGATGCTTTGTGTCAATGAATTCTAGAACAACATTATTGTTAAGGATATGATCGCGTATGAAATAATGCCTAACGTCGATATGCTTAGTTCTAGAGTGCTGAATTGGATTTTTGGTAAAACATATGGCACTTGTATTATCACATTTTATGGGAATATTTTTCAAGTGAATTCTATAGTCTTCTAATATATTTTTCATCCAAACAATTTGTGCACAGCATGCACTTGCAGCGATGTATTCGGCTTCCACCGTAGATAGTGCAACTGAATTTTATTTCTTGGAAGTCCAAGAAACAAGTGCATGTCCTAAAAATTGGCATGTTCCGGATGTACTTTTTCTATCTATCCTGCATCCGCCAAAATCGGCATCTGCAGCATAAGCTATTAAATCGAATTTTTCTGATATCGGATACCAAAGTCCTAAATTTGGAGTTCCTTTAGGATATCTAAATATTCTTTTAACACTCTTAAGATGAGATAATTTAGGATTAGATTGAAACCTAGCACAAAGTTCCACGCTAAACATAATATCCGGTCTAGTCGCGGTGAGGTAGAGTAGACTACCTATCATTCCCCTATACGTTTTTTGATCGAAATTTTCGTTGTTTTCATCCATATCTAACTTAGTCGAAGTACTCATAGGGGTGTTTATTGCTTTTGAATTATTCATGTTAAATCATTTTAACAATTCTAATATATATTTAGATTGGTTAAGAAATATACCGTCATTAAGTTGTTTGATTTACAATCCTAAAAAGAATGTTAATTCACCCATTAAACTCATTTCAAATTGATGACTCATATTTTTGGCAAATAATTCACATAGTGATTCATCCAAAGAACCAAAAATAATATCATCAACATAAATTTGTATAATAAGAAAATTATTTTCAAAATATTTGATAAACAATGTAGTATCAACCTTGCCTTTGGTAAAATTATTTAAAATAAGAAAGGAACTAAGCCTTTCGTACCAAGCTCTAGGAGCTTGTTTCAAACCATAGAGAGCCTTAGTTAATTTGAATACATGATTAGGAAGAAGAGAATTTTCAAATCCAGGAGGTTGTTCGACATATACTTCTTCTGAAATAAAACCATTCAAGAATGCACTTTTGACATCCATTTGAAATAGTTTAAAACTATTACTACTAGCAGAGGCAAGGAGCATCCTAATGGCTTCTAATCTTGCCACAGGAGCGAAGGTTTCTTCGTAGTTGATACCTTCTTCGTAGTTGGCCTTGTTTCTAACCACGATACCACATTCGTCTTGCTTGTTTCTAAAGACCCATTTAGTACCAATGACTAAATGGTCACTAGGTCTAGGAACAAGCTTTCATACCTCATTCCTCTCAAATTGATTCAATTCCTCTTGCATTGTAATGACCCAAGAATCATCTTTCAAGGCCTCGTCAATGCATTTAGGTTCGATTTGAGAGAGAAAGACAGCATTAGCATAAAAATTCTTAAAAGAAGAACGAGTTTGAACCCCTTGTGATGTATCTCCTATAATTTGCTCTTTTGGATAAGCATCTACATACTTTCATTCCTTAGGTAAGGAGATTTTGGAAGAAGATACATCCAAGTTGCTATTTTGAGGAGGGAGTTCCTTTAAATCCAAATTTTCACCAATATCATCATCAAAATCATTTTTCTTTAACTCAAAAATTTCATTAAAAATTATGTGAATAGACTCTTCTATAACTAAGGTTCTTTTGTTAAAAACAGGAAAAGCCTTAGAAACGGAAGAGTAACCAAGAAAGATGCCTTCATCGGATTTAGAATCAAATTTTTCTCAAGCATCCTTTTCATTTAAAATAAAGCATTTGCAACCGAAAACTTTAAAATAAGAAACATTTGGTGTTTTGTTATTCTATAATTCATAGGGAGTTTTTGATAGAGATGGTCCTATTAGAACCCTATTCATGATGTAGCAAGCCGTATTCACGGCTTCGGCCCAAAAATACTTGGGTAGACTATGTTCATTCAACATAGTTCTTGCCATTTCTTATAGATTTCTAATTTTTCTTTCTACTACTCCATTTTGTTGAGGGTTTCTTGGAGTAGAGAAGTTGTGGTTATATCCGTTAACTTCACAAAAATTTTGGAAATCGTGGTTTTGAAATTCGCCACCGTGATCACTCCAAATTGATGAAATCATGAAACCTTTTTCGTTTTGAGTGAGTTTACAAAATTTAGAAAAACATTTGAAACAATCACTTTTGTGAGCCAAGAAATAGGTCGAAGTGTATCTAGTATAATCATCTACAATTACAAAAGCATATTTGCTTCCTCCTAGACTTGTCATGTCAATTGGTCCAAATAAGTCCAAATGGATCAATTGTAATGGTCTAGTGGTACTAATTTGATTTTTTGGTTTGAAACTAGTTTTTATTTGTTTACCTAGTTGACACGCATCGCATACTTTGTCCTTAACAAACTTCATATTTGGAATCCCTCGTACTAATTCTCTAGATGAGATCTTAGATATTAGTTTCATGCTTGCATGGCCTAATCTCCTATGCCAAAGCCAAGCATCATCTTTTAAAGCGGAGAGGCACATTTCATTACCTAGTTCATCAAGATTGATTGTGTAGACATTATTTTGTTTTAATGCAATCATAGTCATGTTATTGTTTGATTTTTCAATAATACACACATTTGATTCAAATCTAACGATATAACCTTTATCGCATAATTGACTAATACTCAAGAGATTATGTTTCAATCCATCAACTAGTAATACGTTATCAATAGAAAAGTTTAATTTGTTACCTATGGTTCCCTTGCCAATGATTTTGCCTTTGTTGTTGTCTCCAAAAGTGACATAGCCTTCGTCTATGCTAGTGAGCTTGGAGAATTGGGATGGATCTCTAGTCATATGCCTTGAGAATCCACTATCAAGGTACCATCTCTTGCTCCTAGCTTGTGATGGTGTATGTTTCTACAAGAAGGGATTATTTTTAAGTATCTATTTACTTTTGGGTATCTAAAAAACTGATCTAACTTGTTTATCATATTGCATAGACTTGATCATGGTTCCTTTAGGAACCCAAATCAATTTGTTCGGACTAATTTTCTTGAATGGACATTGATAAGTTTTATGTCCATATTTGCAACAAAAGTTGCAATTGCTTTGGTGTTGAACATGTAAGATAGGACCTTCAATGAAGGTGGTTGGATTTTGGTGAGAACTTCTCACAAATCCGATTCCACTTCTTTTAGGAACGTGACCCTTATTTGTAAGGATCATGTTCAAAGACTTGCTATTGACCTCGAATTTCTTCAAGGTGTCCTTAAGTAGCAAGTTCTCCTTTTGGAGAGTTTCTAGATCATGACATTTTATGCATGGAGCTAAACTATCATGATATTCAGTTTTTAATTTATCAAAATTACAAGTAAGACTATCATGCTCCTTTTTTAACAATTTATATTTTCTACTAATAGTTTTACATTCATCAAATAACTCATGGAAGGCATTTAATAATTCATGATAAGATAAATTTGCATCAATTAAATTCGTTACCTCCTCTCCGATGGCCATTAGAGCATAATGAGCAACTTGCTCGGTGTTGGACTCCTTTTCTTCGGATGCGCTTGAATCATCCCACGTTGCTTTGAGCGCCTTCTTCTTCGATGTCCTCTTTTTGGCTTGGGGACATTCATTTTTTAAATGCCCCGGCTTCTTGCATTCGTAGCATATCACTTGGTCCTTTTTATGTTCAAGTTTGTTTTTGGTGTTATTTTTAAATTTGTTCTTCTTATAAATTTTTAAATTTTTGAGTCAAAAGTGCAATGTCAATGTCACTGTCCTTATCACTTGATATTCCTTTCAAGTGGTCTTCTTGTGATTTGAGTGCCATATCCTTCTTGTTCTTTGGAAGGGGGTTCTCGAACTCATCATGAGCTTGACATGTCATTTTGTAGGTCATTAGAGACCCAATAAGTTCTTCAAGAGGGAATGTTTTAAGGTCCTTGGCCTCTTGAATGGCAGTAACTTTTGGATCCCAACTTTTAGGAAGGGATCTTAAGATTTTAGTTACTAGTTCAAAGTTAGAAAAATCTTTACCAAGAGCTTTGAGTCCATTGATGACATCCGTGAAACGGGTGTACATGTCTCTGATGGACTCACTTGGTTTCATTCGGAAAAGTTCGTAAGAGTGCACAAGAATGTTGATTTTGGACTCTTTCACTCGGCTAGTGCCTTCATGAGTGACCTCAAGAGTTCTCCAAATATCAAAAGCAAAATCACAAATTGAAATGCGATTAAATTCATTTTTGTCTAGTGCACAAAACAAGGCATTCACAGCCTTTGCGTTTAAAGCAAAAACTTTCTTCTCCGATTCATTCCATTCGCTCATCGGAAGAGAAAATTTTTGAAATCCATTTTCAACAATAGTCCAAAGCTCGAAATCCATGGAAATGAGGAAGATTCTCATACGTGTCTTCCAATACGTGTAATCTAACCCATTAAACATAGGTGGACGTGTAATATAATGTCCCTCATGCATGCCGGAGTAAGCCATCTCTTTTGGGTATTAAACCAAATATGAGAGTGAGCCTTGCTCTGATACCAATTGTTAGGATCGGAGCGGCACTAAGAGGGGGGGGGGGATGAATTAGTGCAGCGGATTAAAACTAGTACGTTTGAAACTGATTCTGTAAAATGCGAGGATATTTCGTTCGATAGTAACTAGAGTAAAGTGAAGAACAAAAACTTGCTTCTATGTACATAATGATTGTAGAAAAATAACAACTCACACATTCAAGGAACACGCAGATTTAAAGTGGTTTCGTCAAAATGACCTACATCCACTTGTGAAGCCTTCTTCGATGAGGCCCCCAACTTCCACTAGCAAATCACTTTGAAGGGGATGGACAAACACCCCTCTTACAACCTTTACAAGTGGTTCATACTCTTACAAAATTTCAGCAAGAAAGAAAGGGAGGTGAACACTCAAGCAATTTGAAAGTAAGACTTTCTAAGGCTTTGCAAAGACCTTTTTTTTACTCTATTGCTTCTCAAAAGTTGTAATATCTACTGAGAATTGAGGGGTATTTATAGGCCTTAAGAGGATTCAAATTTGGGCTCCAAAATTTGAATTCTCTTCGGTTCCGAAGCTAGCGGTGCCACCGCTTGTCAGTGGCGGTGCCACCGCCTGTCAGTTCTGACACTGACAGTGTATTGGGCGGTGCCACCGCCCAGTCCAGCGGTGCCACTGCCTAGCTCTTCGGGTGCTGGGTGGTGCCACCGCCCAGACCGGTAGTGCCACCACCTGGCTCTTGGGTGCTGGGCGGTGCCACCGCCCAGTATGGCGGTTCCACCGCCCGGCCTTATTGGTTACTGGTTGGGCTTTAAGTCCGGCCCAAACCAGGTTTCATTTTGGGCCCAGTTGGCCCCTAATCAAGATATAGAATTATTTCTTAATCCTAACCTTAATTACATGCAAACTACGTAACTAGAAAACAAAATCCTAAGCAAGCTTTTAACCAGCGAACTTCAAGTCTTGTTCCGGTGAGCTTTCCGACGATCTTCCGGCGGACTTCCGATATGCCCTTGGATTTCTTCCGATGGACTCCCAGCTAGCTCCAGATCTTGTGGCGAAATCAACGAGTAACTGAGCCTTCTTGGTGATCTCTACGAACCTCCGATGATCTCTTCGGTGGACTTCCGAAAACTCCGACAAGTCCCCGATTTCTTCTCGATTGGTTCCGGCAGCATCTCCGACGAATCTTCGGACTCTCAAACACCCATCGAACTTGATTCCGGTAGACTCGCTTTATGTCTTCAAGCTTTCGTAGTTAATCCTGCATGCTTATCTAAACATATGGATTAGATAAAACATGACAATTGACTTCATCATCAAAATCCGAGATTCAACAAGCATGATGATTAAGTTAGAAATGGGAGATGATCCCATTAACTTAATCTTGGGGCAATTGGGCCCTTGATAGACCCAAATTGGGCCGAATGGATAAGCCCATTCGGACCCAGATTTCCTGGCCGGCGGTGGCACCGCTTGGGTCAGCGGTGGCACCGCCCAGGAACTGAGTCTCCGAGTGAGGCTGGGCGGTGGTACCGCCCCTGTCGGGCGGTGGCACCACCTAAGCTTAGTCTCTGAGTGAGACTGGGCGGTAGTACTGCCCCTGTCAAGCGGTGGTACCGTCCGAGCTCGGTCTCCGAGCTCTGTTAAGCAGTAGTACCGCCCATTTATGGCGATAGTACCGCCAGGACCCCAGAAATATGGGATATGACGTTTTTGAGCTCCAAATTCAAATCAATTTGGGGCCTATATAAACCCCACCCTTTCATGCATGAAAGGGCACCGAACCTTAGCATTTATTCTGAGATTTTGAGAGCTTAAAAGTGTTGTAAAAGGCTAGAAGTTCTTCTCCCTCTTTTCTTCGAAGTTTTGATCATTCAAGAGAGGAGTGAAAAATCTGTAAGGGTTGTCTCCTAAGCCCGTCAAAAGGAGTGAAACTGTAAAAGGGTGGTTGGCCTTCGCCTATTGAAGGAAGGCCTCTAGTGGATGTTGGTGACCTCATCGGAGGAGGAAGCCAAAAGTGGATGTAGGTCAAGATTGACCGAACCACTCTAAATCTCAGTTTGCATTTACATTTTGTTCTCTATCTAAACTGCAACTACTTCCATAGCTTTACTTTAACTACACTTCGCTTGATCTTAAGTTAAAGCAATTTCTGAATCGACTTTCATACCGAAATTGTTCTTATTATACGAACATCATTTTAAATCGTCGAAAGTTTTCCGCTGCACTAATTCACCCCCCCCTCTTAGTGCTCTTGATCCTAACAATTGGTATCAGAGCGGGGTTAACTCTCAATCGGATTAAAACCCAAGAGAGATGGCATACGTCGAAAATCAAGAAGGCCACTCTATTACACGTCCACCCATGTTCAATGGGACGGACTACACCTATTGGAAGACCCAAATGAGGATCTTCCTTATTTCAATGGATTTTGAACTTTGGAATCTTGTTGAAAATGGATTTTCAAAGTCTTCTCTTCCAATGATCGATTGGAATGAATTGGAGTAGAAGACTTTCGCTCTTAATGCAAAGGCTATGAATGCCTTACGCTTGATAAAAATGAGTTCAATCGTGTTTCGATTTGTGAAACCGCATTTGATATTTGGCATACACTCGAAGTGACTCACGAAGGCACAAGTAGAATGAAAGAGTCAAAAATCAATCTTTTGATACATTCTTTTGAACTTTTTCGAATGAAACCGAGTGAGACTATTGGCGACATGTACACCCGTTTCATGGATGTCATCAATGGTCTAAAAGGAATCGGCAAAAGTTTTTCGGATTTTGAGCTCGTAAATAAGATTCTAAGATCCCTTCCTAAGAGTTGGGACCCTAAAGTCACTGCTATTCAAGAGGCTAAAGATCTAAACAACTTCCCTCTTAAAGAATTAATCGGATCATTAATGACCTACGAAATGACTTGCAAAGCTCATGAAGAGCAAGAAGACATCCTTCCAAAGAACATGAAGGATATGACACTTAGAACTTTCAAAGACCACTTGAGAGAAAACTCAAGTGATGAAGACTGTGACGATGACTTGGCACTTCTAACAAGGAAATTCAAAAAATTCATTAAAAGAAACAAATTTAAAAATGACTCAAAAAATAAATTTGAACTCAAAAAGGACCAAGTTATTTGCTACGAATGCAAGAAGCCGGGACACTACAAAAGTGATTGTCCCCAAGCCAAGAAGAGAATACCAAAGAAGAAGGCGCTCAAAGCAACGTGGGATGACTCAAGCGCGTTCGAAGAAGAGGAGTCTAACACTGAGCAAGTTGCTCATTACGCCCTAATAGCCATCGGAGATGAGGTAACAAATTTAATTGATACAAATTTATCATTTGATGAATTACTAAATGCCTTCCATGACATATTTGATGAATGCAAAACTATTAGTAGAAAATACAAATTGCTAAAAAAGGAGCATGATAGTCTTACTTGTAATTTTGATAAATTAGAAATTGAATATCATGATAGTTTAGCACCTTGTAAAAAATGTCATGATCTAGAAACTCTCCAAAAGGAGAACTTGCTACTTAAGGACACCTTGAAGAAATTCGAGGTTGGTAGCAAGTCTTTGAATATGATCCTTACAAATAAGGGTCATGTTCCTAAAAGAAGTGGAATCGGATTTGTAAGAAGTCCTCACCAAAATCCAACCACCTTCATTAAAGGCCCTATCTTATATGTTTGGCACCAAAGCAAATGCAACTTTTGTTGCAAACATGGACATAGAACTTTTCATTGTCCATTCAAGAAAGTTAGTCCGAACAAATTGATTTGGGTTCCTAAAGAAACCACGATAAATTCTATGCAACATGATAAACAATTTAGATCAGTGTTTGAGGCACCCAAAAGTAAATGGGTACCTAAAAATCATCTTTCTTGTAGAAACATACATCATCACAAGCTAGGAGCAAGAGATGGTACCTTGATAGTGGATGCTCAAGGCATATGACCGGAGATCCATCTCAATTCTCTAAGCTCACTAGCATAGACGAAGCCTATGTCACCTTCGGAGACAACAACAAGGGTAAAATCATTGGCAAAGGAACCATAGGTAACAAATCCAATTTCTTTATTGAAGATGTTTTGTTAGTTGATAGTTTAAAACATAACCTCTTGAGCATTAGTCAATTGTGTGATAAAGGATATATTATCAAATTCGAATCTAATGCTTGCATCATTGAAAAACCACATAAAAACACATCTATGATTGCATTAAAATAAAATAACGTATACACCATTGACATCAATGATCTTTGCAATGAAATGTGTTTCTCGGTTTTGAATGAGCATGCTTGGCTTTGGCATAGGAGATTAGGTCATGCTAGCATAAAACTAATCACTCAAATATCATCCAAAGAACTTGTCAGAGGAATTCCTCATATCAAGTTCATCAAAGATAATGTGTGTGATGCTTGTCAATTAGAAAAATAAATTAAGGGTAGTTTCAAATCTAAGAATCAAATAAGCACCTCTAAACCCTTACAATTGATCCATATGGACTTGTTTGGACCTATCTCTACATCAAGTCTAGGAGGTAGCAAATATGCCTTCGTCATTGTAGATGACTATAGTAGATACACATGGACTTATTTCTTAAAACACAAAAATAAATGCTTTAGATATTTTACCAAGTTTTGCAAACTTGTCCAAAATGAAAAGGGTTCTATGATTTCGTCAATTAGAAGTGATCATGGTGGCGAATTTCAAAACTGTGATTTTCAAGAATTTTGTGAATTTATTGGATACAATCAAAACTTTTCTACTCCAAGAAATCCTCAACAAAATAGAGTAGTAGAAAGAAAAAAATAGAAATTTACAAGAAATGGCAAGAACCATGTTGAATGAACATAGCCTACCCAAATATTTTTGGGTCGAAGCCGTAAACACTGCATGCTATATTTTGAATAGATTTCTAGTAAGACTCTTACTCACCAAAACTCCCTATGAGTTGTGGAACAACAAAAAACCCAATGTTTCATATTTTAAAGTTTTTGGGTGTAAGTGTTTTATCTTGAATGAAAAAGATACCTTAGGAAAATTTGATGCTAAATCCGATGAAGGAATTTTCCTTGGTTATTCTTCAGTTTCTAAAGCTTTTCATATCTTCAATAAAAGAACTTTAATTATAAAAGAATCCATTCATGTTGTTTTCAATGAGATTTTCGAAATCAAGAAAAATGATTTTGATGATGATGTTAATTTTGATTCTTTGAATTTAAATGAAACCCCTTCTCCAACTAGCAATATAGATGCATCCACTTCCGAAACATCCTTACCCAAGGATTGCAAATATGTAGATGCTCATCCTAAGGAGCTAATCCTAGGAGACACATCTAAGGGGGTTCAAACACGTTCTTCTCTTAAAGAATTTTGTGCCAACGCCGCTTTTCTCTCCCAAATCGAACCTAAATGTATTAACGAAGCTATGAAAGATGATTCATGGATTATTGTAATGCAAGATGAGTTAAATCAATTTGAGAGAAATGAGGTGTGAAAGCTTGTTCCTAGGCCAAATGACCATTTAGTTATTGGTACTAAATGGGTCTTTAGAAACAAGCAAGATGAATTTGGTATAGTGGTTAGAAACAAGGCTAGATTAGTAGCCAATGGTTTCAACCAAGAAAAAGGTATCGATTACGAAGAAACCTTCGCTCCTGTGGCTAGATTAGAAGCCATAAGGATGCTCCTTGCCTATGCTAGTAATAATAATTTTAAGTTATTTCAAATGGATGTTAAAAGTGCTTTTCTTAATGGCTTTATTTCCGAAGAAGTTTATGTTGAACAACCTCCCGGATTTGAAAATAATAGCCTCACTAATTATGTGTTTAAATTAACTAAAGCTCTCTATGGTTTAAAACAAGTCCCAAGGGCTTGGTATGAGAGACTTTGTTCTTTTCTTATTGAAAATAATTTCACAAAAGGCAAGGTTGATACTACATTGTTTATCAAGAATTTTAAAAATAATGTTTTTATTGTTCATATTTATGTTGATGATATTATCTTTGGTTCTACAAACGAATCTCTTTGTGAATCTTTTGCTAAAATCATGAGTCTTGAATTTGAAATGAGTTTGATGGGAGAATTAACCTTTTTCTTAGGCTTACAAATTAAGCAACTAAGAAATGGCATCTTTATTAGTCAAACTAAATATGCTTTAGATTTGCTAAAAAGATTAAATATGGAAAGCTCAAAAGCTATTAACACTCCTATGAGCACCTCTACTAAGTTAGAAGTTGATGAAAGTGGAGAAAGCTTTGATCAAAAAACTTATAGAGGTATGACAAGAAGTTTACCTCACTACAACTAGACCAGATATCATATTCAGTGTAGGACTTTGTGCTAGGTTTCAATCGAACCCTAAGATATCTTATCTCAAAGTGGTTAAAAGAATACTTAGATATCTTAAAGGTACCACAAATCTAGGATTATGGTATCCAAAAACCGAGAAGTTTGAGTTAATTGCTTATGCTGATGCAGATTTTGCTAGGTGTAGATTAGATAGAAAAAGCACATCAGGAACATGTCAATTTTTGGGACATGCTCTTGTTTCCTGGTCATTTAAGAAACAAAACTCGATTGCACTATCAACAACCGAAGCTGAGTATATTGCAGCTACTACATGCTGTGCACAAGTTGTGTGGATGAAAAACACCTTAGAAGATTATAAAGTTCATCTTAAAAATATTCTCATTAAATGTGATAACACAAGTGTTATATGTTTAACAAAGAATCACATTCAACACTCAAGAACAAAACATATTGATATTAGACATCACTTTATACGAGATCATGTCACTAATCATAATGTAGTTATAGAGTTCATCGATACTAAACATCAACTAGCTGATATTTTTACAAAGCCTTTAAGTGAAGAACAATTTGATTTCATTAGAAGAGAATTAGGAATGTTAATATGTCCGAATGCTTGAACTCATTAAATTTATTTTTCGGACTTTCTTGATTCAATGATCAAATCACTTAATTGCTATGATGATTTTACATGATTACATGCCTTAATAACATGTTGGAAATTATGTGTTTTGGATATAAGAATTTCCATGATAATAAGCATGTTTTATCTTCATGATTGTATTGGAAAATCTATAGCAAAACCTTGTTCGAATGCATGAAAGTGTTAAATTTTATTTTCAGATTTTCTTGATACCTTATTCTCTTACGAACTTAATGTAGCTTTCATAAGCATATGTCATATTAAGTTTGATTCATATCATTGATTTTTGACATATGGAATCAATTAGCAAATGCATCTCTCATAGGCTTATAATGTGAAAAATATTTTCGAGAAATGGATTTGATAAAATGATTCCTTCTTATAATTTCCTTCTTGAAAAAGGAAGATTTTTTACTTACAAGGATATTGATTCACATACATATCTTAATCCTTGTAAAAATAAAGCATGATTTAATCTCTTATCGATTTTAACTTCATTCGAGTAAACTCACACATGGCTTTTCTCCTTCATGCATAAAGATAATAACAAATAAAAAGGAAGAAGTATTCAAAGCTATCTCCATGTCATGCTTTACTTGAGATGTTTGTATAATTGGTATCCTATCACTCATTGTTGAAAAATGACATGAACATAGTTATGACATGAATCATTACCGCACTTATGTTTAAAATTTGCTTATATCATTCTCCTTTTTGTTGATGACAAAGGGGGAGAAATATATGAATTGATGCTATAAGTGCCATATTTGAATTTGAATTATTTTAAAGAAGCTTGCATCGAAATATATGGTAAATTGATGATAGAAATGCTATGATTGCTAAACACTTGAAATATTTGCATTATGTTAAGATATCAAGAACTTGCATCGCAATTTTACATGTTGATATCTTACCATATGATGAATTGCTACCATTACTATCATTCACATTTGAAATGTAAAACTTGAAAATGGATGTCAAGCCTTGACATCATTTTCAGAGAGATACATCATGATAAGAATCATGATAAGAGTATTGATAAGGTTAAACGATCTTAACTTATCAATATGTCTCTTGAATTCAAAGGCATTGAATTCAAGAATGACTTATCTCGAATATGACATATAGATAGGGGGAGTTAAAGTTAACTCCGTTATTAATTGATTGTCATCATCAAAAAGGGGGAGATTGTTGAATCTCAGATTTTGATGATGAAGTCAATTGTCATTTGTTATCTAATCCATATGTTGAGATAAGTGTGCAGGATTAACTACGATGTAAATAAGACATGCAGCAGGAGTTGCGCCGAAGTCAAGACTATGATCACGTTGGGGGTTCGAGAGTTCGATGGAAGTCCGGACGGTCGTCGGAGGTTCTGCGGGAACAAATCCGAGAAGTCCAGGAGCTTGCCAAAGAAGCTCATCGGAACTCACCAAGTGGATCATCGCAAGTCCAGGAGTTTGCCAGAAGTCCGCCGGAGCATCGCCAAGGGTTCGTCAGACGTTCGCCGGAAGTTTGCCGGAAGCTCGACGGAAGAAGCGATTGACGCACCGGAGCAAGTTGCAGTAAATGTCTTGAAAAATATCGTAGTTAGCATGATGATTAAGTTAAAAATGGGAGGTAATCCCATTAACTTAATCTTGGGGCAATTGGGCCCTTGACAGACCCAAATTGGGCCGAATGGATCAGCCCATTCGGACCCAGATTTTCTGGCCGGCGGTGGCACCGCTTGGGTCAGCGGTGGCACCGCCCAGGAGCTAAGTCTCCGAGTCAGGCTGGGCGGTGGTACTGCCCCTGTCAGGCGGTGGCACCGCCTGGGCTCAGTCTCCGAGTGAGACTGGGCAGTAGTACCGCCCCTGTCAAGCGGTGGTACCGCCCGAGCTCGGTCTCCTAGCTCTGTCAGGCGGTAGTACCACCCATTTATTGCGGTAGTACCGTCAGGACCCTAGAAATATGGGATATAATGTTTTTGAGCTCCAAATTCAAATCAGTTTGGGGCCTATATAAACCCCACCCTTTCATGCATGAAAGGGCACCGAAACTTAGCATTTATTCTGAGATTTTGAGAGCTTAAAAGTGTTGTAAAAGGCTAGAAGTTCTTCTCCCTCTTTTCTTCGATGTTTTGATCATTCAAGAGAGGAGTGAAAAATCTGTAAGGGTTGTCTCCTGAGCCCATCAAAAGGAGTGAAACTGTAAAAGGGTGGTTGGCCTTCGCCTATTGAAGGAAGGCCTCTAGTGGACGTCGGTGACCTCATCGGAGGAGGAAGCCAAAAGTAGATATAGGTCAAGATTGACTGAACCACTCTAAATCTCGGTTTGCATTTACATTTTGTTCTCTATCTTAACTACAACTACTTCCATAGCTTTACTTTAACTGCACTTTGCTTGATCTTAAGTTAAGGCAATTTCTGAATCGACTTTCATACCGAAATCGTTCTTATCGTACGAACGTCATTTTAAATTGTCGAAAGTTTTCCGCTACACTAATTCACCCCCCCCCCCCCCCCCCCCTCTTAGTGCTCTTGATCCTAACAATCAGGTCTTTAACGACCTATGAAATGACATGTATTGCATATGATGAGCATGAGAATAACGTTCCAAAAAAGGGGAAGAAGTTGACACTTAGAGCAAAAGAAAACCACTCGAGCAAAAGATCAAATGATGATGACCTTGAACTCCTCACAAGAAAATTCTAAAAATTCATAAAACATGAAACTAAAAACAAAAATAAACTTAAAAAGGAAGAAGCTACCAAAGAAGAAGAAAGCACTCATGGTAACTTAGAATGAATCGAGTACATCTGAAGACGAAGAGCAAACCAACAAAAGCGAGGTGGCGAACTAGGCTTAATAGCTCTCAACGATAAGGTAAATGACTCAACCGAAATGTCTTTACTTACAATGAATTATTTGATGCATTCAAAGATTTGTATGATAAATTTAAATTAGTTAGTAAAAATTATAAATTGCTAAAATAAGATCATGTTTTTCTTTTTAATGAATTTAAAAAATAAAAAAATGAGCATGATAATTATATATTAAACTCTTGCACTAAATGTGCAAGATTAGATTCATGCAAAAAGAAAAATTTATTATTACAACAAATGTTAGATAAATTTAAAATTGATCATAAATTTTTAAACATGATTCTTTCCAATAAGAGTTATATTCATAGAAAGGAAGGAATTGGCTTAGTGAGACACTCAACAAAAGCCAACTATCTTCATTAAAGGACTCACATTATATGTTTCCCATGAAAATAGATGTAATTTTTGTGATAGATTTGGACATTATGCCTATAAATATTCATTTAAAAAGTATGAGTCATATAAATTGGTTTAGGTTCGTAAAGGAACCATAAATGACCTTACGTTAAAAAATAAGATAGATAGATCTAAACATAAGGGACCCAAAGTCAAATGGATAACTATAGCAAACCCACCTTTCTTGTAAACAACTCAAGCCTTGTGATCGGAGATCCAACACACTTTACAAAGCTTACTAGCCAAAATAAATAATTTTGATTAAAAATGTTTATATCTAATGAAATCATATTTGATGATTTAATGATTTAATTGTGCATGATGATTTGATGTAACGATGATTTTTATGATTTATGGTTTATTGATTTTGATGAATTTTATGATAAAATATGCTTTTTCGGTTTTAAACGATGATGCATGTGTTTATTTGGCATAAAAGATAAAGGCATGCTTGTGTGAAACAAATCACATAAATTGAAACACATAAAAAAGGGAATGCATTTTTCTTAAAATTTTCTCTGTCTCTATCTTATCGATTTTTCAATAAGAGATTGATAAATCTATTTATGTCATCTTGAATCTCTTGAAAGTGATTTTGATGATTTGACGATTTGAATTTGAATAAGTTTTATCTATATCATGATCTTGAATTCTCAAAATTAGAACTTGAGATTTTTTTTATATGAATCAAGATCCCTTATTTTTTATTCTTGTATGATTCTGTATTTTATTAAAGATAATATTTATCTAAATGAATCATGATTTTTCTCTTAATTTTTTAGAATTTATAACTTAAAATTTATTTTGAAGATCTTTTACTATTTGATCTCCTAAGATTTCTTTTTCATTATTTAAGTGGAGATTTGTCAAAATGAATCATGTCTTTTAGCATTCATATGATCTTTGATATTATCTTTCATGACATGATTTTTATTATGTATAATTCATTTGTATTCATGAATTGTATACCTCATCACCAAATTGAATTTTCTTAATATTTTTCATGTGAGGAGCAGAAATATCACAAGTACCCCAGCCGCGTCCTGGGACCGTCGCAAGGAAAACTATAACCGAAATCCTTTTTATCTGGCATTAACTTGGAACCACGGCATCTAAAGCACCTTTTACTAAAATCAATGTAGTTGTATGCAAACCTAGAGCAATAGCATGATGACCAGAAGTCCCCAGGACCTATTGTTATACGTGTGAATTCTATTCCTAACCATTCAACCCCAGCCCGGGTAACCAGATGCTTTTCGACCGGCATTGAAATGCTGGCCATTCGTTGAAGATAAGAGTACATCGAACCCATATGAAGTCTTACCATGAGCGATTGTATCCATTGGGCAAATATAGGTTCAATCAAGATTTGTTTTTCCGGAGTACCAAAAGCGAGCATAACTCGTTATGAACATAAAGGCCCAGTCATGGACCCAAGAAACAGGCTGGCCCAACTTAAATGAGATATGATAGCTTCTTTGTGGTCTAACATTCTTGCCATACATTATCCTCATTCTGTTCTGGATTGTAATCTCTAATGAAGAATATAGCTCCATGAGCAAAGGCTCCTGTCATGATAACCCTGCGATGTATTGGTGATGAGTATATAACGCAGCTTGAGTAGTAAAGTCTTGTGCTATGAATGCATAGCAGTAAGAGTATCATGTGTTTGAGCTACTAAGGAAGTAATAACCCCTAAAGAGGCTAGAGCAAGACCTAATTGAAAATGAAGCGAATTATTGATTGTGTCATAAAGACCCTTATGCCCACGCCCTAATGACCCCCCTGGATGAATAGGGTGTTTCTAAAGATCTTTGATACTGTGCCCAATCCGAAGTTAGTTCTATACATATGACCATCGTCAGGAAAATAATGCAATAGCTAAATGATGATGAGCAATATCNGCCTGTTCCTTGGGAGTACCAAATAATGGCTACTCGAATCAGGGTTTGGGCATAAAGATTCCACTGACCCTAAAACGTGTCCCAGACCCTTGAGGAGTAGTGAATACATCTCAAAAAGTTATTTATCATCTGACCGTCCTGTCCCCTGGATCCTGGATACGACATGACTAAATGTCCTGTCCAGCCAACACTCACTCCGAAAAGTCCTGACAAATCTGATTTAGACGAGATCGGCATGTTGAACCACGAACGCTTGGTTTCCATTTTGGTTTACGTTTAACCACCCCGCTATTAGTATATAGCAGAAAAAATAATAGAAAAGAGCTCCAGTATAAGATCTTCCTTAGTGCGTAATCCTTGTATACACCCCCACTGATAACACCGGAATACCGATATATATTACTTGACCGGTAGCACCTCCTCGAGTAAAGGCTTCTACAGCTGGTTGACCAAAATGAGGATCCAAATTGCATGGATCAATAGGTCTTACATGAAAGGGTCTTGTATCCGACTCAAAATTTCCTTGCCAAGCTACATGAAAGAGCTTTCCGGACGTCCCCCAGAAATATTATTGCTATTGCCAAATGAGAAGCAAAAATGTTCTGATAAAGACGTTCCTCGTATATCACTCATCATTACTCTCGAAGTCATGTGCGTAGCAATCCAACCACATACGAACGGTATGAGGGTCCTGAGCTAAGCCTTGGCTAAACCTCGGAAATCTTAATGCCATAATGCCTTTCAAATCCTCCTAGCCATTATCCTACTGCAATAATTCCTTGCTAAGAAGAATGCCCATGTTGTGGCAATTCCACCCAGAAGGTAATGGGTTACTCCTACAGCACGTCCTTGTACAATGCTCAAGGCTCTAGGCTGAGTAGCAGGAGCAACTTTTAATTTGTTATGAGCCCAAACGATGGATTCAATGAGTTCTTGCCAATAACCACGGCCACTGAATAGAAACATTAAACTGAAAGCCCAGACAAAATGAGCACCTAAGAAAAAGAGACCTATGCAGATAATGAAGAACCTAAGACTGAATTACCTGAGATGGCCTGTGCCCATAAGAAATCTCGAAGCCACCCATTAATAGTAATGGAACTCTGCGCAAAGTTTCCTCCTGTAATATGAGTTACTACCCCTTGATCACTTATAGTACCCCAAACATCCGACTGCATTTTCCAACTGAAATGGAAATAACTACGGAAATCGCATTGTACATCCAGAATAGACCTAAGAAGACATGATCCCAGGCAGATACTTGACATGTCCCCCCTCTTCCAGGTCCATCACAAGGAAAACGAAAACCAAGATTTGCTTATCAGGTATCAAACGGGAACTGCGAGCAAATAGAACACCTTTCAGTAGTATCAATACAGTCACGTGGATCGTAAATGCATGAATATGATGGACTAAGAAGTCTGCGGTTCCTAATGGAATAGGTAACAAAGCGACTTTGCCGCCTACTGCTACCAACTCACCACCTCCCCAAGTTAAGCTGGTACTTGCTGTTGCACCAGGAGCTGTTATGCCGGGT